>CAUYQV010172803.1:0-13065 GCA_963574575.1 Galagoides demidoff | reverse complement strand
CCCCCCGCCCCCCCCCCCCCCCCCCCACCCCCCAACCCCTGGGACCTCCCCCCCCCCCCCCCCCCCCCCCCCGTCTGAGTGTCTCTCTCTCCTGTTTAAAATCATTCAGTGGGTCTCCACTGCCTTCAGGATCATGGAAACTTCCAGCCTGAATGCCAGCACCCAGTCACCCTCATCCCTCAAATCTGACAGCCTGTCCCCCTCCCCCCTGCCATCCGCAGGGCTGCCACACTTGGCTGCTGGCACCTCCATGGGAAGTTTCTCCTGATCCCCTTCCCGCCAGTGCCTCCTCTAGAGGTCCCCTGGGGGTCGGGGGACCCCCCCTCTGCCACGCCCATCCCCACAGAGGGCTGAGCTCCTCTAACTGAAGCTCTCTGGCAGCCCATTTCCCACCGTATGTCGTATGAGAAGCAGTGATAAGTTTCCATGCTATCTGCTTCTCTTTCTTACAGACAGTACCCAAGGGAAAGCCATTTGTTTTCCAAAGCATCTCTCTCACACACACACAAGCGCACATGCACAGCTTTCTAACCTGCTGCTCTAGAAACAAGGTGAGAGGAGAGCCTGGCCTTTCCGGCTGCAGCCGGCAGGTGGTGTGGTGCATCCCAGCCTCGGCCTACCTTCATTCCTGGGTGCCCTGAGGATTTGCCCGAGCGCTGTGGGTCCGAGCCCACCTGTCCTGCTCTGACTCTCTTGTGTGGTCTGGCCCCACAGGACTTGTCCTACAAGGACCGGCACTGGCACGAGGCCTGCTTCCACTGCTCGCAATGCAGGAGCTCGCTGGTGGACAAGCCCTTCGCTGCCAAGGAGGACCAGCTGCTGTGCACCGACTGCTATTCCCACGAGTATTCGTCCAAGTGCCAGGAATGCAAGAAGCCCATCATGCCAGGTCAGGACACGCTCCTCTCTCGTTCCAGAGCCAGTCTCGCTTTAGGCCTTGGTGTGAGAGTTCCTCTGACCCATTGCTTGTGTTGACTTGGTTCCAGACTTTCAGTTAATACCTCAGGTTTGCCCCTTGAGCTGCACAGGGAAGTATTTTGAGCACGTCGGCAGCAGCAGTGTGATGGAGTCTGGCTGGGAGGAGTGAGAGCTTTCTGCTATGCACGTGTAGTGAGGGAGTGGAAGGAGCCCCCTAACAAAACACCTTCGTCTTCGACCCCCATCTTTCCACCAACAGATGCTTTCTCCTTTCTTTCCCTGCACTTGCTGAATCTGTACTCAATTTAGGTATTTCAGCAAGATGCGTGGTGCCCTAGTATGTGTGCACTGGGCTAGAGCTGAGCGTTCAGAGTGTGTGCTTGGGTGTGCACCTGGTCCTCTGTCCTGGGGAGTGGAGGTTCTAGATAGACACACCAGGAAGGCCACGGCCGCCGCAGCTGGAGCACACACCTGTGAAGGGTGGTAATAGGTGCCTTGTTTGCTGATGGGGAGGATGGGACTGTGCCCTTCGTGGGGCTTTTTTGTTTTGTTTTTACATGAAAGAGTTGTCTTTTGTTTTTAAAAAGCAAAGATAACAGCTTGGCACCTGTAGCACAGTGGTTAAGGCGCCAGCCATGTACACCAAGGCTGATGAGTTTGAACCCAGCCTAGGCCTGCTAAAACAACAGTGACAACTGCAACAAAAAATAGCTGGGCATTGTGCTGGGTGCCTGTAGTCCCAGCTACTTGGGATGCTGAAGCAAGAGGATAGCTTGAGCCCAAGAATTTGATGTTGCTGTGAGCTATGACACTCTACCAAGGCTGACAGAATGAGACTCTGTCAGCAAAAAAAAAAAAAAAAAAAAGAGAGAGAGAAAGAAATTCTAACTTTGTAGTAATGATGTTGTGTTAAATGATCTGATAATCTATGCATGAAGTTTAAAGAAAATTTGGTCTTAAGAGCATGATTGTTAACCTTGTGATCCTAATTTTAAAGTATGCAATTGAATAATGATATAGGCTTGTGATTTGATTTGATTTGATTTATTTATTTTTGCAGTTTTTGCCCGGGGCTGGGTTTGAACTCACCACCTCCTGTATATGGGACCAGCACCCTACTCCTTGGAGCCACAGGCGCCGCCCTAGACTTATGATTTTAAATTGAAAATTATCTGAATAAGCTATTTTGACAGTTTGAAATAGCTTATCATTCCTCATATGGATAAGTTTAATTTATTTCAACAAGAATTACTTGAGAACTGGAGGTTTCTTAGTTGAAGTACAAGGATATCAATTACCTTACATTTTAAAATTTAGTTGTAAGTTCAGTTTACTACATGGGTAATGTCCCCTTAAAAGTGATTTTTAAAAAATTCACGGTACTGGTAAATGTAGTAGTAAGATGTATTAAAAAGAACTTAAGTGGAAGGTTTTGCATGTGTAGTTTCAACAGATTGGATATTAATTTTTGGACATGAAGGCCTCTAACTAGTCCTGTGTCCTAAGTAGCTGGCTTCGAAGGGAGGCTCACAAGATCATTTAGTGTTAAACTCTGACTCTTGAGTGGGAGACTCGCCGAGCTCCAGAGTTTCTGTTTTATATTTGGTTTGCTTTGGTTTTGGCAATGAAGAAATACTAAAGAGTTTGGAGAGACTCTTGTACAGGAATTATATTGGAAAAGAAATTATAATTTTTAAAAAGGTGAAGGGATCATTGGGCCTTTGCCAAGATAGTTTCTTGTCATTACTGTATTTCTTTGGTTAATTCATAGAACTTAAAACCAACTGTGGCATAGTATGACAAGGAACAAAAGGCGGACGCAGCCCCAGCCCTGTGGGGGAGCTGGACCAGAGAACAGCTGGAAGGGCTGAGTAGTGACTTCAGAGGGGGCAGCTTCATGCAGGAAGGCCTCCTACGAGATCATGTTGACTGCAGATAGGGGAAATGTGGGCCCAAGTGCTGTGTGACAGTGAGAATGAGAGCTAAAGCCAGGCTGACCTGTGGTCCTGTCCCACAGGGAATGTTATGCAGAGACACAACAGTCTGGTAAAAATAAGAACCACAAATTAATTGAAAAAGAAATTAAATCTGTACTGGTTTTCTAGATAAGAGCCCAAGGAAGCTTCCCTTGGTGATGCCAGGACTTTAGCCCGTATTACTAACTAGGATATGAAAAATAGACATATTTCCTGGGTGATTGAGTTTATCACCCCCTGACCTTCTGTGTTAGGTTTTACAGAGAATGAATAGGAGATATGTACACACAGATATGAGTGTGTGTGTGTGTACTTACATACATAGATTTATTTTAAGGGATTGACTCATATGGTCATGGGGTCTGAGATGTCTGGAATTATCTATGGTGTGGCTCCAGCTGGAAACTTGCATGAGTTGAAGCTGGGACTCCACAAATTACAGCATCTAAATTCTGCAGGACAGTAGGCTAGAAACTCAGGCAGGGCTTCTCTGTTGCAGGCTTGAGAAAACTTCCCCTCTGCGAAACCTTAGTCTTTGCCTATAGCCTTCAACTGATTAGATGAAGCCTGCCCCAGTGGTGGTGAGTTTAGCAGATCTAAAAAAGAAAATACCTTCACAGCAATGTCTAGCCTGGTTTTCACCAAGCAGGGTACCATAGCCTAGTCCAGTTGAATAACTTGCCCAACTTAAAATTAACCATCACCCCTTCCATTTCCCATGGTGTTTAATGGGGAGAGGAAAAATAAAATCCGTGATTAGGTAACAAATGCACATGTGACACTTCAGCTTTTCCAAGGTAAACTATACTGAATATTTGAGAATTAACTGGTCCACAGCCTCTTCCATTAAGGAGTAAGGGAAGCTGGGGTGCAGAATTCTGGATTTCAGGCTACGTGATAGCGCCACCACGCTGCCAGCCGCAGAGCAGACACGGTGTCCGGTGCTCTGCTATGTTACACCACCCTATTTAATCCTCACAGTGTCCCTTGACCTGGATGGCTTCATTCCCACTTCACAGATGCCTCTGCCAGAAGAAATGGACGAGGCACCAAAGGCAGGATGGCTGGAAAAATCCTGGCGTGTGTAAATCAAGAGACGCACCAAAGCCTTACTTGTGCCTGTTTGATTTTTAATATTGCCAGTTTGAGATGAATAGGGGCCACAGTGCCTGTGCAGCTTTTGCAGTGAACTTATATTATAGGACAAGGGGAACGTCCTAAATGAAAACCTCACCCGCCTGCCCCACACCCCATGAAAGCTGGTGTCTTGATGCTTGCTGGTTAGGAGACTGGAATACTATCTAGAACCCTGTTAGCTCCTGATGTGCCACAGCTCTGAGCAGGCTCAACAGGGATGCTGTCTCTAATCCTGCAGCCTAGCTTCTGATTCATCATCTGACTGTTTTGTGCACGTGAGATACCCCTTCCTCAAGACGGTGCCCTTCCATCTGCTGGGGACCCTGGGACTGGGAGCTCCTGCAGTTAGCAGCAGGTGCTCTCCTGCCACCTGCTGGCCACACTGCATAATAACTGTACGCGCCCACAGGGGTTGCTGTCAGGTGCCCAGCGTGTCCCCTGTGTATGCAGTTCCCAGACCACTGGGGTTAATGTCAGACTTATTTCAGAACATCCCAAAATGTACTGCATGGTCTTGCTTGGAGTCTCCAGTGAGAGTCATAATATTCATTCACAAAATCCTCTGGATTCTTTTTTTTTTTTAACTGAATGGTAACTATGTACATTAACGTACTTCTGGGGTACAGTGTGGGGTTTTCACATGCAATCCGAAATACTTCCATCAAACTGATCAACACAGCCTTTATGTCATTTTCTCAGTTATTGTTTTAAAACGTTCTCATTCTACTCTTAGAGATTCACCTGTACCCCTGTAAGATAAACCTCAGAAATGGTCTCTCCAATCCCCCTCCCTCCACCCATTCCCCCCCTCCCTTCTCCCTTCCCTCTCCCCACATTCTTAGGCTATTTGGGTATAGCTTTCATGTAAAAGGTATAAATTAGTTTCATAATAGGGGTGTGTACATTGGATACTTTTAATCCTCTGGATTCTGAGCTGCTTCATTAGAGTGAAGGTCAGAGTTTCAAAAAGTGTCAAAGGTATACATGGGAAAAGAAGCCCCTTGAAGCTGAAAGAAATCATTCTGAAAATCATCAAAAAAAGAGAAGGCCCCCCCACCATTATTTTTGCCTGAATTTGAGTTGCTTCATGTAATTTTCATTTCAGTATGGATCATTCCCTGATTGAATTCCCTGGATTATATACCTTGGCTTTGAGATCATTATGTGTCACCATCCTAAATTACTTCTCATGCACTTCACAACCCAAAATGTACATATTTTATATAATCTGTGGAAGGTGAAGCCCAAATGTTTGATCTTGGAAGTACAGGAGGCTAAGAAGTGACCCTAAAATGACAAGCAGTGAAATAATCATGCAATAATCTCAGCACATTCCTAATTACTTGAAACACAGCCACTTCCTGACTAGTCTTTTTTTTGAGACAGAGTGTTAACTCTATCACACTAGGTAGAGTGCCATGGTGTCATAGCTCATAGCAACCTGAAACTCCTGGGCTCAAGTGATCCTCTTGCCTCACCCACCCCAAATAACTGACTGGGACTATAGGTGTCTGCCACAATGCCCGGCTGTTTTTAGAGACAGGGTCTTGATCTTGCTCAGGATGGTCTTGAACTCCTGAGCTCAGGCAATCCATCTGCCTCGGCCTCCCAGAGTGCTAGGACTACAGGCGTGAGCCACCACATCTAGCTCTGATTAGCCTTCTAACCAGTTTTGCCCTTTGGACCATATTATTTTGGGACTTAGTAGTAAGGACCAGTTTATAGCCTCCTATAACAACTGCCTGTGTTATCTGCTTCCCTATTCTAGAACAGGCAGTCTGCTGTCAGCCTGTCTCCCCCTCATTCCCTGATCCCATGTTGGAATTGGACATATGTGTCCCTTGTGCTACAGTACCAGGGGTTGGTAAAATTTTTCCATCAAATAACAGATAAATATTTTGGGCTTTGCAAACCACATAGTCTCTGCCACAACTATATAACTACTACAGTACACAGCTACTGTGCACAACTATACAACTGGACACAACTCCTCTGCTGTGGTGGCTTGAAAGCAGCCATTGACAATGGGAGTCAGTACATGGGTGTGGCTGCATTCTAGTAAAACTTCATTTACATGCAGCATTTAAACACTGGCTGTGGGCCTCAGACTGGCCCCTGAATCTGCTCAGGTATTTGAAACACTGATCTATTTCTTCATCCACCATACTCATGTCCCTGAAATTGTTCTTTACTTTAGCTTTATACTAAGGGTACTGATTCACCTCTGTCTTAAATCATCTATGAACATGTACATCTTTTGAAGTACATGCATCATTAAGAAAATTTTGAGATACCCCAAAAGCCAACTGGAAGCCCTCCCAGCAACACTGATCTGCAAGTTGAAACTTGCACAGGTGAATCATTTCATGAAAGTGAAATAACGGACCGTAAACAGTCCTCAAAACTTTCGTGGTGACCCATGCAAAGAATGAAAAGCAAATCCATCAACCAATACTGAGTATTTGCTGCAAATCAAGCTTGGAGGTGGTGGTAGAGGGTGAGTTCTCTCGGACTTCTTGATTTACTTAGAGAAATGATAGGAACATATCAAAGGATAATAGTTACTCATGAGAAAATGGGATGGCACAAGGTTAGAAAATGACTCAATGGGATGTGCATGTGGATTTTAATTACAGTGCTTAGCTTAGTGTGTAAAATCATCAAGACACATTGCGACTTGGTTCACACAGCCAGTTGTGTGAAGTGAGCGTTGGAGAGGCTGCTCACTGCATCGGGCCTAGGCTCCGGGTTCATGCATGCCCCAGCCATTTCTTTCCGACTGCCAGCTGGAGGGGCTGCCTGGTAGGAGGTGTGCTGCAGGAGAAGGCAGGCCCTGCAGGTACAAAATCCATGCTCTGGAGGGCTTGTCTCAGCTATGCTGTGTTTCTCTTCATACTTTGCAACACTGAGAGAGACTTAGCTGTTTTTTCATTTGGCATTCCTCATCATCATATTCTACACATAAATGTTACGTACTCACTGCAGATACATACTGTCCTAGGAACTGGGGGAACAGCAGCCAAAAGACAAAGCCCCTGTTCTCCAGATAGGGAACTGTCCCCATTGGGGAGGCTCTGGAGGATGCGCCCTGGGACTCCACGCCAGTCTAACTGTGACTCTTCTGTCTCCTCCCCGACCCTGATGACAGGCACCCGCAAGATGGAGTACAAGGGCAGCAGCTGGCATGAGACCTGCTTCATCTGCCATCGCTGCCAACAGCCGATTGGAACCAAGAGTTTCATCCCTAAAGACAATCAGAATTTTTGTGTGCCCTGCTATGAGAAACAACATGCCCTGCAGTGTGTTCAGTGCAAAAAGGTATCTCCCTTGGCCCTTGCGCCTTCTGGGGGGTTTGCTTCTGTGGCCCCCGTCGGTTCTCCCTTTTTGAAAGAAAGGGCATTGATGGTACTTGAATGGCATGAGAGCTGTGCCAGTCCTGCCCTGAGTCTGGCTTCTGACCCTCTTTTCAAAGACATGGTCACTGTGCTGTGCTCTGTGATCAAAATCCTTTAACCCTGCCTCCTTCTAGACCGTTTCCAAATCTTTTCACAGGTTGATGACTTGATGTTAGAGCAGCGGCTCTCAACCTGTTGGTTGCGACCCACAGGAACTGTATTAAAGGGCCACGGCATTAGGAAGGTTGAGAACCCCTGTGTTAGAAGGAAGGGGAACTCGAACTCACTGCCCCAAAGCTGTCGTTGTTAGGCTGCTCTCCCTATGTGGGCAAGAAACCAACTTCTAGACTTGAGAGGTGTGGTGGGGAGAGGATGGGAGTAGAAAAGTGAAGGAGAAAAGATCTGCCACGCAGATGGGGAGAGAGAATTTGTTACACTTACTTACTCAGTAATGTCATGGCTGTTAGGTAAAAGAAAGAAAAGGAACAAGGAGAGGTTAAGTCTCAGTGGTCGCCCACTTGTAGGAAGCCGACTCCGTCCTGCCTACCCCAGTGTCCCTGACCTTGCCCTCCAGAGTGAGGCTTGGGTTTCTGCTGTGCCCTTTCTGTCTCTGACACCATCAACTCCACTTAGGTTGTAGCTTCCAGAGGTCAGTGCTGCTAGGATTCGTGCCAGTCCATTGAGTTGCACCCTTACTGCTAACTTGGCCCTTGGAAGAGCCAGCGCAGAAGTCTGTGCCTCCCACCCTTTTGATGGCCCTGCCGGCCCACCTGCTGCTGTTTCACATTTTGGGCACCTGCGCTTGGTTCTGGTCCATGTGAAACATTCCCCGTGATGCTTCCTGAATCTCGCTGGCCTGGACTAGAGTGTCCCCACCTTGCCTGTACCTTCTCAAAGTGCAAAATATTAATGCTAACTTTTTAATTTTTTTTGACATACAGTCTTACCATGTTGCCCACGCTGGTCTTGAACTTCTGACCTTAAGCAGCCCTCCCACCTCAGCCTCTCAAAATGCTGAGATTACAGGTGGGAGCCACCACACCCAGGCCATTACTAATTTTCATTCAGTCTTTCATTTTCCTTTCTGTCTTATTTTTATTTTTCCCTTACTGTTTAAATTCTATTTTTTCCTGTTTCTTCTCTCCGCATGCTATTTTTTGTCTTCATCTTTAAATTGAACTCTCATGCCTGTTTTTATATAATATTAGGAACCTTTTTCTCTGTTTGCCCCTTTTTTGGTTGTTTTGTTTTTCTCATCAAGATTTAAGGGAAGTTCGTTTGAGTATCTCCCTGCCTCCATCATCTTTCCCACCTGTGTGCGCGACTGAGCGGCACAGGTGAAGGCAGCCATCCTTCCGGCATGCACACCCTTGTGTGTGTGTTTGTTAGATACACACACAAGCATTCGGGCTGGAAATATCTGTTCCTCATGCTGTGAACTGGACACACAGAGGCACTAGAGACCTGATGGTGGATAGGACAGGGGCGCTTAGCTGGAGTCTAGATGGAAGTACACACCACGTGTATTTACTGTGCCATGGAGAACGGAGTAGCCCAGATTGTAGAATGGGAGGACCTGGACCACTCTGAGGGGCAGGGGGCCGGGGAGTTTAGGGAAGGACTCCCTGAACAAAGCTGTGCTTATGCTGAGTTAGCCTAGGTGGGTGGGAAGTGAGGAGCATGGAGTTGGCTAGAGGAAGGATAGGGGAGGGCATCCAGGCAGAGCAGACGCCTCCTCACACATACACCCCTGCATCCACAGAGAGGCATCACAACCCAGCGTGCATAAAGTTTTTCAGCAGGGAGCTATAAGATTATTTAGAATGCATGGTTTAATGAAAAGAATACAGGATAGAGAGAATCACTTACAAATTTCTTGGGGCCTCAGTTTACCCATCCATAAAATAGACTATATCTTACTTTGAAAGCTTTTCATAAGGACCAAAGGAGTTACTAGATGATGCTGCAGTGTTCAAGAAATGAAAAGCATGAAAGGGCAGATGTGAGGTACTTCTACCCACCGTCCACAGCCAGCGTCTGTCAAGCCCAGGCCCTGCACTCTGACAGGTTACTTAGCTGCCTCAGGTGCCTGCTTTTTAAAGGAATATGAGAAGCAACATGTGGAGAAAAATACAGATAAAAGTTGAGGTGCTGATCAGTTCCATGAGGTCTGGCTTTACAGCTTCTCCACACACATGTCCTGAGCCCCCCAGTGAGGGTGAGAATGAAAGCTCTGGGCTTATTTGCCCCAAAGCTTCCAAGAGGCCCGGGCCTTCTGTGGCATCAGCAGGTACCAGTTCTATGTGTCCCTTGAGTCTCTTCCTTCTTCTTTTGCCACGAGTGGCTGAAGAGATGCACTGGTGAGTGGTATTGGAGAAGGTGCCACCTGCCAGGCTTCCTAACGAGGACTGTGCTGAGACTCGCTCCTTCGGCCCCATCACTCCCAGTTTACAGATGAGGAAACTGAGGTGCAGAGACCTTTCACAGTGGCTGGTGAGGACTGAAATCTCCCCACTGCACTGCCTCGCTACTCACCCACACTCCAGACTCCCCAGCATCCTTGTAAAGGGCCAGTGTCACTAGCAGGAAACCCAGGAGCTATGACACCAGAGTGGAAGTCTATGGCGGGCGGGGTTACACAGGGTGACCGTGAAGCTCGTAGAGCAGTTTCTCAGGGACTTAACAAACTGGATGTTTGGGGGACAAGGATCTTACATTATCTGGTGGCAACAGCTGAGACTAGGAACATCTGCCAAGCCCAGAGGCCCTGCTGACTCTCCCTCTTGCCCCCTGCAGCCCATCACCACAGGAGGGGTCACGTACCGGGAGCAGCCCTGGCACAAGGAGTGCTTCGTGTGCACCGCCTGCAAGAAGCAGCTGTCCGGGCAGCGCTTCACCGCTCGGGACGAGTTCGCCTACTGCCTGAGCTGCTTCTGCGACTTGTATGCCAAGAAGTGTGCCGGGTGCACCAACCCCATCAGCGGTGAGTGTCCCAGGGACTCCCGCTTCAGGGAGCGGCTGAAGGTTGACCGAGGCCTGGCATGTTAGCATATGAGTGTGTCTGTCCCCCTAGAGTCTCCCAGCCCCACTGAGGCTCTGGGCTCTGCAAACTTCTCTGCCTCTTTCCTCTCCCGGGCTCACTGCCTACACGTCAGTGGACACCGGACTACTTCCTTTGGTGAGTTCCTGATGGCTGACAACCATATGGCCTGTCCCCAAGGTTATTGTTTCTACTTTGGTTGGATTACCTCCCAAACTGTAGTCTGAAAGAGCCCATGAACCACATCAGCACAATATAAGCTGGCCTTTGGGCTCAGCGGTGGTGCTGTGTGCTCAGAAGTGCTGCGCAACATCTTAGTAGGACTTCCTGCCACGAGGCCCTGGCCGTATGAGGGAGAGGGTATGTTCTAAGTGGTTTTTCATATTGCATCCCCTCAAAACTGTGGACAAGTGAGAGCTCAAAATCTGCTTGGCTGGCAGAGTATAGGCACTGGGTGAAACGATGAAACATACTGAAGAAAATTCAGTGGCTTCAGACTGAAGTCCTTTAAATGGTCGCCTTGTCTTGCTACACACATCAGTGACTGGTTGGGGAGAGAAAAGTCTGAGTAATCCGTAATGTCTCAGGCAGGGTTCTGGGATGTTGGATTTCTTTCTTTCTGAGACAGAATCTTTTTATGTCACCCTTGGTAGAGTACCCAGGAGTCACAGCTCACAGCAACCTCAAACTCTTGGGCTTAAGCAATTATCTTGCCTCAGCCTCCCAGTAGCTGGGACTATAGTTGCCCACCATGATGCCTGGCTATTTTTGTTGTTGTTGTGGTTGTTATTGTTTAGCTGGCCCGGGCCATGTTTGAACCTGCCACCCTTGGTGCATGTGGCTGGTGCCATAACCACTGTGCTACAGGCGCTGAGCCGGATGTAGGATTTCTAACCTTGGTGCATTCAGGTGGCCAGTCTGTCTGTCTGGAAGGAAGACAGCAGACACATGAAACACACAGTGGCCCGGCCACGTGTAACCAGGCATGCATGTTTACACACCCCTGTGCACATGTCCTTGACTTTCTTTTCCTCAGACCTAGAACCAAATTCACCTAACTCAACTAACTCGTCTTCCCAGGTTGCTAAAATGATCTTCAGGAGTATAATCCAGAGATTACTACAATTTCCAAGTGAAATGAAAATATAAAAGAAAAAAGTCATAGCATTTGAATTTTCCTATGGTAAAATGTTTCTTCCATTTATATACCAAATTTCTCTCGGAATCCTTTATGGGGGAAAATGCAGTCTTTTACCATAACACATTCATCTCTACCACTGTTTCTGTTTTCACAGTAACTTCTACTTAGGCAAAATTATAATTAAAGCTTTATATCATGATGCAGTCTACATAAAATGACTTTAAAATACAAAGTATTAGATGAGGATTGTAATACTATAGCACTGACAAGAAAATAGTGCTAATACTGTAGCATTAGGAAAAGCTGAATTTAAAAATTTCCTCTAGGTCAGATGCCGTGGCTCATGCCTGTAATCTGAGCACTCCGAGAGGCTGAGGAGAGAGGACAGAAGTTTAAGACCAGTTTGAGCAAGTGCGAGACCTCATCTCTACTAAAGTAGAAAAAATTAGCTGGGCATTGTGGTGAGCACCTGTAGTTGCACCTACTGGGGAGGCTGAGGCAGAAGGATAACTTGAACCCAGGAGTCTGAGGTTGCTGTGAACCAGGCAGGCTGAGGCTACTGCACTCTAGCCTGGGAAACAGAGTGAGAGTCTGCCCCCAAAAGTTTTTTTGCAGAGTTAATCCTCTGAAAAGCAGAGACCAGTGTTTAGGAACTCACACATGTTCAGGAACTCACACATGAACTCTGAAATTGCAGCTAATATGTACTTTTACCACATTTCCAAACAAGTGTACAAGATTGAAAGTTTAAGTTCATCACCGATCCTTACTGTTACTTTTCCTCTTTACCAAACTTTTTAAGTTACTTTATATAAGTAAATTGGGATTTTTATGTGTAATAATGCTTAATTCACACCTATAGTTGGTCCTCATTAATCACAGAGTCTTTATTTTCAAATTCACCTACTTGCTACAAATTCTGTTGTAACCTCCAAATCAGCGCTCATGGTGCATTCACAGTCATCCACAGACATGCACAGAGCATTGACAAAGGTGAGTTGTCCCAGGCACACATTCCCAATCCAGCACGGTGACACTCTGCCTTCTTGTTTCAGCTCACATACTGGAAACGTTTTTATGATTTTTTTGTTGGCAATTCTGCTCTTTAAAATTGCTCCCAAGCAAAGTTCGGTCTTGTGTCCCTAAGCATGAGAAGCTGTGATGTGACTTACAGAGAAAACGTTTAATACAGGATAGATAAGCGTGGTTCAAGCACGAGTTACAGTGCTTTTGACCATTAATTCACAGTCAGTGGATCAAGAACATGTATTAAATAAGGTTTTTTAAAATAGAAACACACTTAGAGCAATGTTTTTTTTTTTTTTTTTTTTTTTTTTGAGACGGAGCCTCAAGCTATCCCCTTGGGTAGAGTGCCATGGCATCACAGCTCATAGCAACCTCCAACTCCTGGGCTCAAGCGAGTCTCCTGCCTCCACCTCCCAAGTAGCTGGGACCACA
>CAUYQV010172802.1:0-20892 GCA_963574575.1 Galagoides demidoff | reverse complement strand
AGTCTCCTGCCTCTGCCTCCCAAGTAGCTGGGACCACAGGTGCCCGCCACAACGCCTGGCCATTTTTTGGTTGCAGCCATCATTGTTGTTTGGCAGGCCTGGGCTGGGGATTCGAACCCGCCACCTTAGGTGTACGTGGCTGGCGCCTTAGCCGATTGAGCCACAGGCGCCGAGCCAGCTTCTCAAATCAGTTGGGACAATCGCCCTTTTTTATAGGCAAGTGAGTTTTCATAGGCAATCAAATGGAACCTTCTCTACTTTTGCAACAGTTACTTTTTTCCAAATATTCTAAAGATCAACTGGCACATCTCATATATGTGTTAGTTTTTCTTTTAAAGAAAAATGTGATTTTGTCATGTCTAGGGTGGAGAGCGAACAAATTTTGAAAACTGGTGCCAGGTGTCTTACATTTGTTATTTCAAATAATAGTCACAGTGACCCACAATAACTTTACAAAAAATGTTATTATCTCTGTTTTATTGGTATAGAACTGGAAGTTCAGAGAGCTTAAAAACAGGAGAAAATCTCAACCACCTTCCCACTACTAGTAAATGACAGACCCACGTTCAGGTTTCATTCTCATTGAGTACATTGTATATGGGTCACTACCAAAGTTTTGAGACAGACTGTGTTATAGTCCATTATTTCATTTTCAAGAAACATAGTTGACAGCATCCATTATGATTTCGCTTATCAGTGTTGCTGGGAGGGCCTCATTTGTTAACGTTCACGGGGATTTTATGTTTCTTTAACTTTTGTGTATCTCAAAACTTTCCTAATGACCTATTTAGAAATAGGAAGAATTTATTTAAGTTTGAAATATATTTGATTTCCTACCCCACATTGACATCTTTTAAATCTTTGTAAAATTTCATACCTTTTGGGCGGCCCCTGTGGCTCAGTGGGTACGGCACTGGCCCCATATACCAAGGGTGGCACATTCGAAACCAGCCCCAGCCAAACTGCAACAACAAAAAAATACCCTGGCACTGTGGTGGGCACCTGCAGTCCCAGCAACTCGGGCAGCTGAGGCAAAAGAATCACCAAAGCTCAAGAGTTGGAGCTTGCTGTGAGCTGTGATGCCACATCACTCTACTGAGAGCAATAAAGTGAGACTCTTATCTCTTAAAAAAAAATTCATACCTTTTCTCTCCTTCATAGTCTCAAATTACAATCAATGAATTTTAGATGTAGTTCACAATTTTTCTTTTCTATAGTTATATCTTAATTATAATCAGCAGCATTATCAGTTTCCCACTGAATTTCTTTTGTTATTTATGCATTTTTATTTTATTTACTTATTTTTCAGATCCACCTGACCAAAGCAATTTTCCCACTGAATATATAACTAGTCTATGTAGGAGTTCAAGGTATTTGGGGATGATCAAGGAAGAGGAGAATCAGGAGCAGCAGTGACAAACAAGTTGATTGGGTGGCACTAAATTCACAGCCTGAGACCATTCAGAGGCTTCTTAGTGAGGGAGGAAGGCAAAGTAACTCCCAGGGGAGATAGGGACCAGAAAAGGGGGCTTCTGGGAGACTTTGGGGCAGAGTGCTCTGACTGGCAGCAGTGGCATGGGGCCTTTTAACTACAAGGCTCTATTTTTCGAATAGGTAACAGTTGCCAGGCAAGGTTTTGCCAGGTATGCAAAGCAGGCAGACTACAAGGCTAAGTTTTATTGGTCAGGCTATTTTTAAAATAACTGGATGTGTAAAAATTTAAGTTTGATGCTAGTGGGCTTTTGAGCTAATGGGTCTCAACCTACAGTGAAGAAACAAATGAACTGGAGGCCATAATGCCGAGGCCATCTTTTCCTCATTTATATAACAGCCTATCTCAAGACACCAGAAGTGTTTAATTGTTCTGGGAACAGAGAATAGCTTTTGGTCATAGACTGTTATCTCATTCAATTTACCAGATAGTTTATGAATTCAATGATATTACCCTCTATGGTTTTATTTACCTGTACTTATATTCAGAACAAATATCGTTTGTGGTAAAGCGAAGTAAATACCCCTACTTTTGAATATAATTTTATTCTAAGAAATGAACAATGTATGTAAATACTTCTACTGCTAGCTGGAGCTACCCAAGGATTCACGTTTTGCTTCTTATCCACATATGTTTGAACAAAATAGATTTCTATGAAATGCCCAGGGAAATTCTGAACTCCCCTTCCATCCTATAGATATATATGTATTTGTTTTTAGTTTGTGAAGACAGTTCTTAGTTTAGTATCAGAAGTTACTAGTTTCATTGGGACTCATAATCTTTACAGCTGTGTGTGCACAGTCTGCAGGGCCTCTGCTGTCCTGACTCCTGGTTAGGATGTTGCTGGCAGCCTCCTGTACTCAGGCTCATCCAGGCACCAGCTTCTGTGTCCCCAAATTCCAGAGGACACGTGTCGTCATGTGTCTCTAAGAACTCTCAGTCACTGTCTATTGTGTTGTGATTTTGTTGCTCTGAGCCTAAGCATCTGTAGTGTTTTCTACCTTCTAGAATTCCATAAAGGAAATATCTCCTGAAATGAATTGCTTGCTCCTTGAGCATAGCACTGGTTGTTGGGCCAGCTTGGCCACCTCCAAAAGGACGTGTCTAATGTCTCTCTCTGACCACGTGAGCACTTGCTCCACCAATCTCAACCTCAAGGCCACAACTGACAATCCAAAATTCCCGGAAACATCTCATTTGTCATCCTATAACCTGCACAGCAGATTATTTACTGGAATTAAAGAAGCTGCTTGGGAAGAACAAAAGAAAAGAAACTAACATTCGTTGAGTATGTTATATGTGTATGAATTACTACATTTACTCTTCATTAAAACCGTAAAAAGAACAAGTGATTTTTCTTTTGTTTGTTAATGACTATACTAAAGCTAGAGGAGACTCTATAATCAGAGTGAAAATTCAAATTCAGATCTGTTTGACTTTGAAATATGGGCATCAAAATTATTAGGATTTAAAAATGTATTAGTCTTCATTCCAGCTTTCAAATAATTCTGAGATAGAAATAGCATCAAACCCATTAGGGATTAAGAAATATTTGAAAGAAAAACTTCTAGAATAACTCACTTCTTTATTTTAACATCAATTTTTACCAATTCTAAGTCTGTGGTTATCTTTGAGAAACTTTGTAGGTATATTACACAACAGAAATATGCAAAAAAGGATGATCTTGTGACACTTTCATTTGTAGAACAACTAGCTATTTCTTTTCACTGATGAGCATTTTGTTTAGTACAACTGACCTTCAATGTACCCTTGTCCTAATTTACATTATAAAAACCACACACATACATAAACTGAAAAACTATTAAATTGTATATTTGCCCGTCTTGTGTTATCTCTATTTTTAAACTGCTTTGTTGAGGTATAATTGACATATAATAATAGAATACACTGCATACTTTTAAAGTGTACACTTTGCTAAGTTGTGACATACGTCTATGCTGTGGTCTGAATGTGTTAGAAAAGTTCATATGTAAGAAAATTCATTGTCTTTGTAACAGTGTTAAGAAGTGGGGCCTTCAAGAGGAGACAGACTAATGCCTCTATCTCAGGAGGGGGCTCCTGAGAAAAGGAAGAATTCTGCTTGATTGTCTCTTTCTCATGTGCTTGCTTGGCCTTTTGCTCTTGGGTTCTTGGCCATGGTATAATCCTCACCGGATGCCAGTGCCATGCTTTTGGGCTTCCCAGCCTGTAGAGCTGTAAGCCAAGTAAAATCTAAGGACTAATGCGGCAATGGGAAGGATGGAACCAGGCAAGGGCCAAAGCTGAAGGGAAGGGATGCCAGACAGAAGTGGGGCCTTAGAGGGTGTTGAGTATGTTATATGTGTATGAATTACTACATTTACTCTTCATTAAAACCGTAATGAACTGGGGGCCATAATGCTGAGGCCATCTTTTGGTCTCTGTTGCCTTGTGGGAAGCAAGCCAGGCCTCTACTCCTGCCCAGTGGTTTGGGAACCTACTGGGAGTCAGAAGACAGGGAGGTATGATGTATTCTGCACAGCTCAGTCATCGGAGGTTCAAAGGCAAGTTGGAATAGCAGACAGTGAGGGTAGAGGAGCATAAGAGAATGTTCATGTATGAATTTCCCACAAAATTCTATTTCACTAATACATTAACACCTAACACTACCCCATTCTCAGCAAGAAAATCATAAGAGAGGGTTTCAACCTAGAAACTGGCGGTTCTTAATTTCTTTGGGGGTCACAGACTCTAAAATGTCTATATAGGCATGTGTGCAATTTACATGCAATATTTTGCCTCCTTGGAGACAGACAATCCTTTGTTTAATAATGAATTGGACTTTTTCACTTATAGTCTTTTTTTTTGAGACAGAGTCTCACTTTTGTCACCCTCAGTAGAGTGCCCACAGAAACCTCCAACTCTTGGGCTTAGATGATTCTCTCGCCTCAGCCTCCTGAGTAGCTGAGACTACAGGCATCTGCCACAATGCTTGGCTATTTTGGTTGCAGTTGTCACTGCTGTTTTAGCTGGCCCAGGCTGGGTTTGAACTGGCCACTCTTGGTATATGGGGCTAGTGCCCTACTCACTGAGCCACAGGCGCTGCCCTTCACTTATAATCTTGCAAAAAAAGAAGTGACCAATATCTAAAACTTAAAAAAATAAATCCAAGTTGTACATTTAAAATGGAAAAATAAAAAAGGAATTCATTAGGAAATCTCTGCTTAAAAGGAAATCTTCAAAACTACATGGATTTTCTTTTTTAACTTCATTAAGAACTTTAACCTTTGGAGTGGTCACTGGCATGATAACACTTGTGAACTTTGACATTCCACAAATGTTAACTCTAATGCTGACGACAGAAAGTTATGAAATTCCTGACTTCCCAGGGCAGGTAACTGCAAATGGAATAAAAATTCCCTTTGCTTACTTTTCTAAGTGAGGGTGGAGTTTTATCAAAAAATGCCAGAATTCTGGGAGGCACCTGTGGCTCAAAGGAGTGGCGCTTGCCCCATATGCCGGAGGTGGGTTCAAATCCAGCCCTGGCCAAAAAAATAAAAATAAAAAAACAAAAAAACCCCCTGAAAAAGCAAAAAAATGCCAGCATTCTCAAACACTTTTTGAATTGTGTTCCATTTATACCATTTCTTTGTCCTAAGGTCACTGAGGTCATCTTTGTCATTGGCCAGGAGTCCTCAAACTACAGCCCATGGGCCACATGCAGCCCTCCTAAGACATTTATCTGGCCCACCGGGTGTTTTTGTCACCGTGCCTGTCCTGCTTAGCAGCTGACTTGTCCCAGGGCCTGCAGTCCGGCCCTCCAAAGGTCTGAGGGTCAGTAAACTGGCCCCTGTTAAAAAGTTTGAGGACCCCTGGTCATTGGCACTATCTATATGATATTTTGGGCAGAAATACTCAGCAAAGTTTTTTGCAGTATTTCCAAGTTCTGCTGTGGTCCCCAACCCCCTGGCTGTGGATCAGTATCAGTTTGTGGCCTATTAGGAACCAAGCTGCATAGCAGGAGGCGGTGGCAGTGAGCCAGGGAAGTTTCATCTGTATTTACAGCTGCTCTCCCTTTCTGACTTCACTGCCTGAGCTCCACCTCCCGTCAGATAAGCTGCAGAATTGGATTCTTCTAGGAGGGTGAATCCTACCATAACAGGTACATGCGCGGGATCTAGGTTGTGCATTCCTTATATTCCTTATGAGAATCTAATGCCTGATGATCTGAAGTGGAGATGTAATGCACTTGAATCATCCTGCAATAACTTACTCTCCCGTTTTGGGGAAAAATCATTTTCCATGAAACTGGTAGCTGGTGCCAAAAATGTTGTGGACCACTCTGCTCTGAAGGGATGGCCATTGTGGACACTAGCTGCCAGGAGACTTTCCTCCAAGATCTGGAATGTTTCCATGACTGTTTAACTCCAAGCTTCACTTCCAGAGAGGTAGTTTCATCTAAAGAGTGGGATGTTTTCCAGCAACTCCCATAATGATGAATGGGGTTAATAGCTTTGCCCCAGCCCCTTACTAATCATGGCAACTTATGCAAGTTACTGCCTCTATCTGCCTTGATTTCTTCATGAGTGGATAACATAGCCCCTACCTAGTGAGATTATTGCCAGAATTAGCTTATTAGCTTTATAATAGGGGCAGCTGCAATCTTTTTTGGTTGTTCAAATGGCCACATGTATCTGGAAGGTTGTGAAAAACCACTTCACCACCATTAATTCTTCTGTTCGTTCACTCCTTTATTTATGAATATTTATCCCACCCACCATTTGCTCACATTGTGCTATATGTCAGAGATACAATAATCAGCTAAGATAGAGTCAGTGCCTGGCCTCCTTGAGTCCTTGGTCTAAGGGAAAGATAGAAATTAACGCAAAAAATCACAAACACACATGTAAAATTGCTGTGGAGGAAAGGTCCATGGGTCTATGAGAACTAATAATGGAGGGTTAACCATTGTTTACTCTTCCATCTTAAGCCTAAGTAGGAGTTATCAAAGAATTATTTACCCCAAGTTCAACTAAGTGCTACTAGATTCAAATTCCAGCTGATGGATTTCTGTATAATGGAGGACAGCTTCATGATCTGCTTTCCTAATAAAACTTCTTGAAAAGACAGAAATGCAAGGCCCTAACACTGAATGGATTGGTAAGTTGTGTGGCAGTAAGCAAAAAAAAATTTTTTTGAGATAGAGCCTCATTCTGTTGCCCTTTGTAGAGTGCCATGGCGTCACAGTTCACAGCAACCTCAAACTCTTGGGCTTACGTGATTCTCTTGCCTCAACCGCCCAAGTAGCTGGGACTACAGGCACCTGACACAACACCTGGCTATATTTTTGTTGTTGTTGCAGTTGTCATTGTTGTTTAGCAGGCCCGGGTTGGGTTCAAACCCTCCAGCCTCAGTGTATGTGGCTAACGCTTTAACTAACCACTGAGCTACGGGTGCTGAGCCAATACACAAAATTTTGGGGGATTTATCTTTGACACTAATGCAAGAGAATCTAGAAGGGACTGAGTCTCACTGACGTGTGGAGTTTCTCTCCTTACCAAAGCAGAAAACCTAGACATGTGGCCGAGCGTTGCTGATTCTCCAACCACACAGAGTACTGATGTCTCTTTGAGTTGAAGTTTTATCTGGTAAATAAGGTTTTAACAATTTCAACACCACAGGAGGCCTGTGAATGTTCCAAAAGTGCTCCCCAAATAGGAATTCTTCTTTGATGCTGTCCTTGTGTAAACAGCTGGGGCGCCTGCACTCGGCTCTGCTGAGAGAAGTCAATAGCTTCACAGGGAAGGCACATGGCAATTCCTCCACGATCTGCTTCAGAATATCGGAATAGAATTTACTGATCCTGGAATGGATGAGAACATCTAATAAAGGTGTTGTTTTCCATTTTTATATTTTCCTCCAAAGCACAAATCAGCTTGACCATTTCCAGGGCATACTGCTTCACTAAGATCTTTGGGCTAGTAGTGCAGCGAGCAAGCTTGCAGGATGATACAACCAGGGGCAAGGAACCTGCTCAGGGCAATACATCTTTGTGTGGGAGCTAATCCAACTTTGGGAAAGATTTTTTTAGGTTTCCTTCATTATTATTATTATTATTATTATTATTATTATTATTATTATTAATTTAGTTTCACTCTGTCATCTGGGCTAGAATGCCCTGGCATCAGCTTAGCTCACAGCACCCTCAAACTCGCGAGCTCAAGTGATCCTCCTGCGTCAGCTTCCCAAGTAGATGGGACTACAGGCACCCACCATGATACCAGGCTAATTTTTTCTATTTTTAATAGAGACGAGAGGCGGGGGATCTCTTTCTTGCTCAGGCTGGTCTTGAACTCCTTATCTCAAGGAATCCTCCCACCTCACCTCCCACAGTGCTAGAATTACAGGTGTGAGCCACTTTGCCTGGTGCTGGGGAAGTTTTTAATGTTTTCCAATTGAGACTTTTACTCAGGCAAAAGAGGCAGGCAGTGTGGTATATTTCCAGGAGGTAAGGGACCACTTCAGCTTTGCTGGCTTCCTATTTCCATAGATAATTTGTTCAACAATACAAGTAAAATATAAGGGGAAGGGGGTGGAGGGAGTTTAATTCTTTGGGGAGGACAATAATATTTCCTAGCCTAAGCTAACATAAAGGTATAGATAGATAGACATTTATAATCATAATGACATGCTATGATTATGTCAAAGAATGGCCTGTTGGACATTATAACAGGCCAATGATGACAATTGTAGATTACCAAACTGTAAGCTGACTTTTGTACGATGCTTTTTACTTGCTTAGTATCAAACAATATAATAAAAATGTTTTGCAAAAAATTTCCCTACCCCCTAATTATTGTTTTAAATATTAAGGAAGGCATTAAAAATTAGATTTCCCCTATGTTTGTGGATCCTCCAGAACCATTCATGAGTGCTGTGGCTCATAAACTCCAGGCCAACAATTTCACTTACCAATAAGTCTTTAATCTTATGATACTAATCTCTCTCTCCAATTTTACCTTTATTAAGCATAATCATCAGAAATGAGACAGGAAATCATTAAAATAGCTTGGAGTAGCAATTTGTAAACTATGGTGCAAGAGGACACTGATGGCTCACTGAAATCAAAGGTCTCCTGTTGGCTGCCTTCCCCAGCTGGAGCAGTTATTAGTGTCTTTGCCATTTCCTCTTTTCTCCCTCAGGCTTTTTTTTTTTTCTTGCCCCAACATTGTAACTGAAATTAGGATGAAGCTCTCAAGAGTTTTGGGTGTCAAGATGGACATATCTGAGAGAATATTGCCTTCTCTTAGCAGGAAGTCTTGACCTATGTGAGATCTCTTAGCACAGGGGATTCATACGTGTCCTTTTAAAGAGGATTCATAGGAGTCCTGTAAATGTAAACTTTACATTTACATCTGTAATCCCCAGTAGTTTGGGAGGCCAAAATGGAAGGATTGCTTAAGGCCTGGAGGTCCAGGTTTCAGTGAGCTATGATGAGGCTACTGCACTCCAGAGACCCTGACTCCAAACAACAACCACCACAACAGCAGCACAAACCAGAGGAGTTCTGAAACCCAAAGGCTCCATTTTAATTTACCCATCTTAAGTTTCATGCACTTCAGGTCTGTTCTTGCTATAACTCTTTTTCCTGCCCTTGTTCTGATTTTTCCTGAAGACTAGCTACCTCAGCCTGTTCGCACACAAGAACTTTATCTTGTATTTTTTCTTAACTTATTCTAAAACCTTACCCTTTGAAGATTTTTCATTTGCAACCTCCTTATTTATCCTGAACCTGGCCCTATGTGGAGAGCCTTACACATCACCTCCCCAGCAGGGGGCACCATAGTTCCTTCTCAGAGAGCCACATGGTTCAAATTTCCATTATCTCACAAAAGAATTCACCTCTGGTCATGATATAGTTTCAGTTTCCATCAAATATTATAAGCACTTAAGGTTTAAAATTCACATTGTAGCCATTTCCATTCTTATCTAATATTGGGTAGCACTTTAACCCCATTTTGAAGCATGTAATTTTACTTTAAAATTGTTCTTTTTAAATTTTTGCTGTGATTCCAGGATAGACGGCAAGACAGCCCCCATTTCTTGCCTTATGCCAGTATATACTGGCTCACACCTGTAATCCTAGCACACTGGGAGGCCAAGGCAGGTGTATTGCTTGAACTCAACAGTTCAAGACCAGCCTGAGCAAGAGTAAGACCCCCATCTCTACTAAAAATAGAAAAACTAGCAGGACATCATTGTGGGTGCCTGTAGTCCCAGCCACTTAGGAGGTTGAGGCAGGAGGATTGCTTGAACCCAAGAGTTTGAAGTTGCTGTGAGCTACGATGCCACAGCATTCTACTCAGGGTGACAGAGTAAGACTCGGTCTCAAAAAAAACAAAATGAACCAAAGCCAAACCAAAAACAAAAAAACCCTCGCAAAGGTATACTTTGTCCTAGTAAGTTGAAGATTTATATATGTATGTATTTAATGCACTTAGAATCTAAATGATGAAATATAAATAAGATTGAATTAGCATATATTTTAATTGTTTTTTAATCAAAGATTCTATTTAATATTTTCTCTATGGAATTTAAAATTCATTGTGTTTATTATTATTATTTTTTTAAGAGACAGAGTCTCACTTTATCACCCTCACTCACAGCTCACAGCAACCTCCAACTCCTGGGCTTAAGGTGATTCTCTTGCCTCAGTCTCCTGAGTAGCTGGGACAACAGGCACCCTCCACAACATCTGGCTATTTTTTTGTTGCAGTAGGCCAGGGCTGGTTTGAACCTGCCTACCCTCAGTATATGGAGCCAGTGCCCTACTCAATGAGCCACAGGAGCCACCCTGTGTTTGCAATTTTTTAAAATAATTCTAGGTAAAAAAGAGCCAAGAAAAGTTAGCTACATGGTAGCTACTTATGGAAACGTAAAGTTAATTAAAGTGATTATTAGAGTTAAGTTCAGGGAGCAACTTGATTTAATTAAGGACACCAACAATTATACCTTCTTGTTTATGTATCATTAAATTAGATCACGCCCGGAAGCATCAAACACACTATTGTCTTTTTCATCTTAAACCAACAAATCTAACTTCTTTCGATCCTGCTCTCCAGCTGCCTTAATTCTCCATTTTTCTCTGAAGCAAAACTACTTAAAAGAGTTGTTTATACTTCCTGTCTTCTTCTCCTTCCATTCTTCTATACCATTCCAATCAGGCTTTTGCCCACCTCCCCCCAAACTTGCTCTCATCAAGGTCACAGTGACCTCCAATTTGCTAAATCCAATGGCCCATTCTCAGTTCTCCTCTTACTTGGCCTACGAGTGGCATTTGACAATTAATGACACCTCTTACTTGGACACTTTCTTCTACTGCTTTCAGTACACTACACAGGCCTGGTTCTGCTACTACTTAGTTAATCTCTTAATGTTGATCTCTTTCCTGATGTTTAGATGTTAGAGTTCCTTCCGTAGGTTCTGGCATGGTCCTCTTTCTTCCTCTATCTCCTCTCATTTTCCAGATCATCTAATCTAGTTCCATGGCTTTAACTATCATCTGTTCTCTAAGAAATTGTGCTCAACTGATGATAACAAAGACCCATTTCCAAGAGCTTTGACACAAAGGTGTTCCTTCTCTTATGTATCAGGAGTCAAAAGGAGGCACTTTCAGATGATATGCCAGATTCACAAAGTCATCAGAGACTCAGGCTGCTTCAGGTTTACTGTTCCACCGTCTTGGCATGTAGGTTATATCCTCGGGCTCACCTAATGAACCGATGTGACTGGTTTAGCTCTAGGTATCTTGTAAACATTCTTGGTGGAAGGAAGATACAAAGGGGCACCTAGTAGAAGATCAGTCCCTTTCAGAGCTTTTCTTAGGAAATCCACTCTCACCCTGCAATGTTTGTATGCTTATCTCATTGGTTCAATAGCTAGACTCAATCATCCGTTTCCATCCTGCTGCTAGTAGGATGAGGCTAGAGGAACCTTTATTCCTGACTCAGTTACACTTGAAATTCTGATACTAAGAAGGAAGATAAAAAAGAATATTTGATAAACACCTAGCAGTTTGTGCCATAACATCAATATATCGAAGATTCCACTGTTAATGTCTCCAGCTCCATATGCTTCTTTGAGCCTCAAGATGATGTGTATTTACTCTGCTTGGATGACCACCTGGCAACTCAGACTTTACCTGAGCAAAGCATTGCTTTTGTAGTGGAATCCCAGAGATAAATGCATGACTGATTAAAATGAGAAGAATGGGGCAATGCCTGTGGCTCAGCGGGTAGGGCATCAGCCCCATATACCAAAGGATGGTGGGTTCGAACTGGGCCTCAGTCAAACTGCAACAAAAAATAACTGGGCATTGTGATGGGTGCCTGTAATCCCAGCTACTTGGAAAGCTGAAGCAAGAGAACTGCCTAAGCCCAGGAGTTCAGGTTGCTGTGTGCTGTGATGCCACAGCAGTCTAATGAGGTCAATAAAGATAGACTCTGTCTCTAAAAAAAAAAAAAAAAAAAAAAAATGAGAAGAATGAGGAGTGAGAAAATGCAGAAAAGCATAGAGAACTCTTTCATGGAGTTTTGGTAATAAAGAGGAACAGAAAAAGGAGATAAAGAAGGAGGAGAATGTGAAGTTGATGGAGAATTTTTGTTTTATAAAATGGGTGATAACTCAGCCTGTTTGTATAATAATGGGAATGGCTCCAGAGAAAAAACACTAATGGTTCAGGAAAGCAGAAAATAGGGAATAACTGCAGGAGTGAAAGTCCTCCAGAAGACAAGGGGATGGAATGCAGGGCACAAGTGAGAAGATTGTCTTTTGATAGAGACAAGAGAAGACAGAGGATGAGGGTAAAATTTAGGCAAGATGGCTCACAAGTTTTTATCACCCACTCTGCTCCAAATTCTTGACAACATTAGACCAAATCTAAAAGGAGAAAATAATACAGAGAATCACAGCTTTAAAAATGAGACAAACATCTATCTCCTAGATAGAAATACAACAAAAATGTCAAAGTAGGCTGAAGTTGTAAAGTTTTTGGAAAATCCAGAAAACATTCAGTACTGGCCAGGATTTCAGCTTGAGAGGTATAGGATACTAAAACTGCTTCATGACAAATTGTATCCAATCTTACAGCTTGAAAACACCTTTATTCTCAGGGATGAAGCTGAAAAACCACATTTTTAAATGTTTTAAAATTTTATTTGTAGAGATAGGCCTCGCTGTTGCCTAGGCTGGAGTGCAGAGGCCGTTCACAGGCATGATTATACGAGCACATTAAAGCCTGGAACATCTAGCCTCAAGCAATCTCCCTGCCTCAGCCTCTTGGACTACAGAAGTGTGTCAGAATGCCCAGCTCTGAAAAAATATTAGAACTCTAAATGAATTCTACTTTAAGATATGGCTTTATAATACTCAGTATATACCAATAACATTTTTTATCTTGTATATTGTAACTTGTAGCTCTTGTAATTGCATAAGTCAAACATGTCTTGAGTATTACAATTTTATTTTGTTTTATTTATTTATTCACTTATTTATTTGTTGTTGTTTTATTTCTTTTTTTGAGACAGAGTCTCATTATGTTGCCCTCGGTAAAATTCTGTGGTATCACAGCTCACAGCAACCTCAAACTCTTGGGTTTAAGTGATTCTCTTGCCTCAGTCTTCCAAGTAGCTGGGACTACAGGCATCTGCCACAAGGCCCAGCTATTTTTTGTTGCAGTTGTCATTGTTATTTAGCTGGACTAAGCCTGGTTTGAACCTGCCAGCCTCAGTGTATGTGGCCAGCACCCTACCCACTGAGCTATGGGTGCCGAGCCAGAGTATTAACAATTTTAATAGTTTTTTCCCCTTTCTTAAAATATGTAAAGTTTGGGAGGCACCCTCAGTATATAAATCTCAGTCAAAATTTGAGCCAGGTTGCCTTCTTATTCTGTGACTGAACCTTTGCAGTCCTCAATGTCACCTTTGGTCTGAAATTTCAAACTGTTACTATTAGATTTGGCTTTTGATTGAGGGTCTGCTGATAGGGAAGAGTGAGCTCATGGTTGAAGGCATGGGAAAAGTAGAAAGAAAAATATGAAAGCTTCCAAGTGCTTCAATATGAGCCTGCAACCCCAATTCCAAAACATGGATAGATCTAATATTTAGAAAGAAAACCAACAAGACCAATAATAAGAATGTGAATTGACTACAGAAAAAAAATTGTTTTATTTCTAGAGCAGTTTGATATTATGGGGTTCAAAGAAATAAAAACAAATTTTATGCAGAAAAATAAGAAATTATAGAATAAATAAAAATGAAGCACAAAAGAAATGATTAGAAATTTATAAATGAGAAACACAGTCATTAGAGTACAAATGTATTCAAAGATTTGAATTCTGATATAGTTGAAGAGAAAACTAGTGATTTGCAAAATCATAAAAAAGAATAGCCCAGAACATGGCATAGTGAGCAAAGAAAAAGTATATACGAATATGGAAACATGTAGATTGGTAGATTTGGTGGTAGATGATTAGGCAGATCTTTTTGTGTTGCCTCTAATTTTTTTTTCCAGTAAAATTAGAGGTGGAGAGCATCATCTGAGATGGAAGGGGGTGTGTTATATCTTTAAGGAGAAAGAATAAAGTGCCCCTTTTATTGTTGGGGTCCGGCCCAGGGAGCAGGGTCCACTAAGAACTGTGGAAACTGGTGGCAATCAACTGAAGAATTATAAAGTTAGAAATAGTGGTAAAGAAAGAGACATGAGACATACAGTAGAATTAAAAGTGGGAGCTCAGGGGTTGCCCGTTTGTGGGCTTCTGGCTATGGCCCAGGGTGTTTGCTCCATTCTGATTTTACTGAAATATATTTGCCCAGTGAGTAAGATGAGGGAGGGAACAAAGATGTCAGCAATTTCTGAATGAGCATATCAGCTTCTATTGTTAGTATTATTAATCTTAAGTGTAGCTTTTAGAAATCTGAAATCTGAGTCTTGTGTTGGGAGAGCCTCCTGCTTGAGGTCACACACACAGATTTCTACAGAGGTGTTAAACGCCACTAGTTCTCTGTGGAATAAAACACTACCAGTGTTAATCTCCTCTGAGGAATTGGTGGGAGGGAGGCATTTTCCTCCCATGATCACCATAGAGGATCTTCCTCTGTGATAAGGGATATAAGCTCTTCTGTCCTTATCTCAGGGCTTGAACTATTCCCTTGATCTCTGCCCCAGGTAAATGCAAATCTCCACATTGGATATCTGCTTTGCCTGTTTAATGGGCAGGAAATGCCCTAGAAGATGTATCTTTTCCTAGGACTTGCCTCAGTCTCTTCTATGGCCATTACTCTCCTCAAAGTTGCTCACAGACTCAGCAGGGTGTTTGTAAGCTGTATCCCAATAGGCTAGAATTTCAGAAAAGGCAGGAAGCTTGTTAGCAATGGCTAGCTTAAATGTAAGCTAGCGGAATTTTCTTTGTTCCAACTCACTCAGCTTACTTTTTAATTTTCCTCTTTTTCTGGAGGTGCTTTCCCTTGCCAAGAATGGGGTCTTTGGTCCCCCTTCTCCTACACTTTTAGACAGAGGGGAAAGTGAATTGGTTAAGGAAATGTCAAAGGATTACTGAGAAGAAGTGGTGGTTTGCTTCAATCTAACTGGGATTTAGACCCCCCCCCCCCCCCGCAAAGTTTTTGTTTCCAATGAGATAAGTCTTAGGCAAGAAGTAAAAAGGAAATTGGGTGGAAAGACAATCTGAAACACAGTCAACTCATTGTGATCACTTAATTTTTATTTATTATGATTATTATTGTTATTTGTAGAGATAGGGTTTCACTCTGATGCCCAGGCACAAGCTCAGCTTGCTATAATCTCAAACTACTGGGCTTAAGTGATCCTCTTGCCTCAGCCTTCAGAGTAGGTAGGACTAGAGGAACATGCCATCACTCTTGGCTAATCTTTAAATACTTTTTCTTGCTATATCACCCAGGCTGTTTTCAAACTCCTGTGCTCAAGGGGCCTCCCAAAGTTCTGGAGTTACAGACATGAGCCAGTGTGCCCAGATAGGATTATTTAATTTGATAATTGAATAAAATGGTGGTTTCTGTCTGTAAGAAGCCAGATTTTTTAAATTAAAGTACAGAGAAAACAGGAAATAAATGATTTATGAAGAAAGAAGAACAGAGAGGAAAAAAAGAAAATGGCAGAGATACGTCACAGTAGCATATGTTAGGAGCCGGTTCTGTGAGTAACAGATACTCAGCAAGTAGAAAGGATAGTTTAGGAGACAGATCAACTTTGTTCTTGGGAAGGAGGATAAACTAACTCTTCCAATTGCTATTGACCATCAAAAGTTTCCTTGTAGTATATTTTAGAAAATTTTAATCAAAATAAAATAAAAGTTTACAATCTAGTACTTTAGGAATTAAGTGTCTATCTGGGACGTGCTGTGCTTGAAAGCTTATTTCTTAATGAAGACAGTCATTAAAGGTCTGAGAAAATTTCTTTTTCTTTTCCTCATTTAGAAAATAATAACACATGCCACGGGAATCTGGTAATACTCTGACTACTTTAAACACAGCTGTCTATTTGTGGTCAGTTTTTCTGCTTGTCTACCTGCACAAGCCACTGGTTTAACTCATAGCAGGTCAAATTGATCACCTGGATTCAGTTCCAAGTTCCGCTATTTAATACCATTGTGAACTTGGATTGAGAGAGCTAAACTTTTAGAGTCCCTGCTTTCTTTTCTGTAAAATAAAAGTGATGATAAAAATGCCCTTTCTCATCAGGTTCTCAGAAGCATTAAGTGTTCAAAGTGTTTAACATTACCATGTTCAAAGTGTTTAAACTCATGGGCTGGCAAGTGCTCACTAAATAAT
This sequence comes from Galagoides demidoff, assembly GCA_963574575.1. Taxonomy (NCBI): domain Eukaryota; kingdom Metazoa; phylum Chordata; class Mammalia; order Primates; family Galagidae; genus Galagoides; species Galagoides demidoff. The sequence continues at coordinate 4,557 of CAUYQV010172802.1, read as the reverse complement.
GGCTGCTATTATTATCTAAGAATTAAAATTCCAAGGAGCACATTGTGCTGTCTGAGACAGTACAACCAAAGTTAAGTATTATAGAGTGTGCATAATACACACATTTTATTATGTAGCCAATGTACCTAAGCACCATTTTGCCAGACAAAAGTATTTTGCGTTTGACAGTACTTCACAATTCTCAAAAGTGTTGAAGGCACAGCAAAGCATAAATGTATCCTCACTGAACCCAGAGAAAGATGAATGTTATCCTCTTGGTTTAATAGATAAAGAAGTGGAGGCCTGGAGAGAAGCTAAGTGACTTGACCACGGCTTGTAAACTGAAGAAGCCAAAGTAGCATATAGGTTTTTATTACTCATGGTTGTTAATAAGCATCACGGACATCAAAGACTATCCTTTGTGGAAATGTTGGTTAGCTTAATAATTGCCCTAATCATGTCTTTGTTTTGATATAGAAATTGTCTTATTTTACATCCTGCTATTAATATAGCTAAGGATAGGCACAAACTACAAAGAAATTTTGTTAGTTCGTTATGCTATAGGAAGCATAATTTTTCTTACACGCTTACAGTGGGAACTGCTTCTTTTATTCAATAGTTTAAAAGTCATATATTCAGTAGTCCCCTTCCAGTTACACATAATCAGCTAAAGAGAACATAACTTGGTGCGTGTTGTTCTTGCTTCATATCTTTTTAGTCATCATCTTCCTCTTTTCCTTTCCTTTTTCCGTTTCACATTGAAGATGGATGAAATTTGTGACATCTGTTATTTTTGCTAGATGGTGTCATGTGAAAATAATCTGGTTTTGTCCCAATAGTTTTACTACTTATTGAAAACGGGAAGCTTCTAGTACTTTCTATGAAACTATACTAAGTACTTGCCTGGAGTTTGCAGTTGCTATGATTTGACCTTTGTCAGTCTTTCTTTCCTTTTGCTTAAGAAGGGTCCTTTCCTGCTTAGAGAGCTAGATCAGGCCCTTTCCTGCATGGAGAAATAGATCAGGCCCTTTCCTGCTTGGAGAAATAGATCAGGTCCTTTCCTGCCTGGAGAGCTAGATCAGGCCCTCTCCTCCCTGGAGAAATAGATCAGCACAAAACTACGGACCCCTGGGAGCTGAGAAAAGGGGGTGGATAGTTTCATGGAAAAAGGAGATGAGGTGGTTCTTCTGGAGTAGTCAAGAGAGATGGGAAGAACAGTGTGGGAACAGAAGCTACCATGTGATGTGGGGCTGACGAGAAAGCTTGTGGTGTGTGACGTTGGGGTAAATTCTCTTAACTTCTTGAGAAAATCTGTGAAAATTTACGTTGTTCTCTAAGACTTTTGGAGTTGAATTTGTAAATATTTTATACATGTCACTGTGGGTCCTAAGATCAGATCCATGTTATACTTGGATTATACAGTCCTACACAAAAATTGTATTTACTTCAGCTTAATTACAATGCACATTTGTATGTGGCCCTATTCAAAATGCTTATATAAGTAAAAAAATTGTTTTTGATGATAATGCAAAACGTTGAAAAAACCTTTCCACTAAGGGATTTCTTTTTTAAACCCAGCTTAGAAGAGTATGAATAATTGTTTAAGATTTATCTAGAGAGTACTAAAACTTTGCTGGTAGTCTTTAAAACTAGATGGAAGGGTCCTTCCTAAATAGATGAGCTGCTCTGAAAAAATAACCAGTATTATTACTGGTAAATGTTGCAGATTATGATCTTTAGTTTGTTAGTTTACTCTGAAGCCTCCTAATTTTTCTGGACACGAGACAGTAACATTGTTCCAGCAACTTCCCTGAATTGTCTATGTGGTTGGCTTTACTGCCCTCTTTGCTAAGAAAATTTGGCCCATACTTTTCCCAAGTTAGCAAAATCAGTGAAATTTAGTATAAAACTGTCACTTTTTCCAGTTAACCAATTTTACTGTCAAGTTGGTTAATTTCTGTTGATTGGCTCCACCGCAAATTTATGGTGTCCAGCCTCAGCTGTGTCTTCAACGCCATCAGGCAATTATTCCTTGAGGCGGAGACCAGAATGAGCTATCCGAAGTAATTGGTAACCTCCTCGCCCCTATTCTTCATTTACAACTTGGGCTGGAAAACTAAAATTCCCTACGTCTCAGCCTCCTTGGCAGCTAAGACATGGCCACAAAACATAGTTCTGGCCAATGAAGTGAAGGATTTCCCTTGACAAGGGGAAAGGTAATAGCGCTCTGACAGAACCCATTTTTCCTTTAGACTGTGGTTCTTTTCCCCCCCTCCTTTTTTTTTTGAGATAGAGTCTCAAGCTGTCACCCTGGGTAGAGTGCCGTGGCATCACAGCTCATAGTAACCTCAAACTCTTGGGCTTAGGTGATTCTCTTGCCCCAGGTTCCCAAGTAGCTGGGACTACAGGCGCCCGCCACAACGCCCAATGGCTCTTTTTTTTTCCTACCTTGAACTTGGATGGGACATCTGGAGTATAGCCGCTGTCTTTTGACATGAGGTAGCAATCCTGAGAGAGAAATCTGGGTTCTCAAGGGCGTCATTGAACTATCACACCCAGCCCTTTGTTGCCTACCTATTGTACCATACCAGCGGGAGAAATGAATAAACCCCTGGCCATTTAAGGGTTCATGATAAGCCTATGTGTTTGTTGTTGTTGATGTTGTTTTAGAGACAGAGTCTCACTTTATTGCCCTCAGTAGAGTGCCATAGCAGCATCACACAGCTCACAGCAACCTCCAACTCCTGGGCTTAGGTGATCCTCTTGCCTCAGCCTCCTGAGTAGCTGAGACTACAGGGGCCTGCCACAATGCCTGGCTATTTTTTTGTTGCGGTTTGGCCGGGGCCAGGTTTGAACCTACCACCCTCAGAATATGGGGCTGGCACCCTACTCACTGAGCCACAGGTGCCACCCAAGCCTATGTGTTTTGATCATTTGAAACACTTTCGAGCCCCAGTTTTCTCCCTTTCCTTACAGTGGCAGTGCTGCAGTTCTATGTGAGTGACCTCTTGGTGGCCTCTCCAGCTATTCCCCAAAGCTCCAGCTTCTGTTCCAGAATCCAAATGGTTTGTGGAAAGCCATTCCTATCCCATAGGCAGGGGATAAAATACTTTACCTTGGTAAAGTCGATTGGTGTATTCCATAGTCTAGTCATACCATTCACAGTTGAGGATTTGACCCAAGATGTTCTAATTGGAGAGACTCTCAGGACTTTTACTGGGAATTCTGAAATATTGTCCTTTTTCTCTAGTCAGTGCAGCACACAGGTGTAATGTCAGGGACTGCTGCAGCCATTTTGCTACCATGTGGTAAGGCAGCCTGAGTAGACAAATGAGAAGAGCAGATCTTACAGCTTCGCAGAGAGCCAGCCTCTCGGTGTGACTGCAGTGGAAACCTGTCCAGTAACTCCTTTTTATTATTTAGTCATTTAAAGTAAGCTGAGGTCTTACTGCTACAGTGTTCTGGTGTGGCTTCTAACCCTCAGCAGAAAACTTCATGTGCAGGCAATCTTCTATTTGCCCCTCCAGATCCTCTCTATTCCTCTGTTCCCTGCTCTATGGCAGTGATTCCATCAATAAGCATCCTTGCCTCTGACTTCCAGTTAGATTTGGCCAAGGGAAGTACCAGCCGGTGATCAGAGGGAGGCAAGGAAAGCAAGCAGATCAAGGGACATGGTATTTCTTTCCCCAGACCCCTTCCTGTGAGGTCCCTATGGGCTGCTGTGTGTCGTGGCCAAAGGCAGAGCCGGGTGAGCTGGTCTTTCTGCACAGATGTTCCTCTCCCTGCTCTCATAACCACATACCTCTTGCTCTTTCTGTCTTATGTGTGGTGATGGTTCCTCACTGATGCCAACTAGAAAACTGCATTAGGCCTTGTGGTTTCCCTGCACCCTTTGTAAATAATTCCTTTGTTAAAATCTCCTCAAAGTATCCAATTTGACTGTGTCATCTGTTTTCTGCTAAGGCCCTACCCCAGTGGTTCTCAACCTTCCTAATGCCACGACCCTTTAATACAGTTCCTCATGTTGCAATGACCTCCAACCCTAAAATTGTTTTAATTGCTACTTCATAACTGTAATTTTGCTACTGCTATGAATCGTATTGTAAATATCTGATATGCAGGATGTATTTAGGCAACCCCTGTGAAAGGGTCTTTCAACCCCCAAAGGGGTCACGACCCACAGGTTGAGAACCGCTGCCCTAACTGGCACACCTCATTCTGTACTTCTCCCTGTCTCCAGCTGTCACTCGGCATCTGTCCCCACACACCTGATGTTCAACTGTTCGAGCCACTGTGTGAGGCTTCCCTTCCGTATTTCTGAGATTGTTAGGGGGTATATCATAAGTCTGTGCCTCTTTACCTCTTCAGAAGAATTAGGAAAAATTCTTTTCTTTTCCCTACATGTCTTGCCAGGAATTTTTATTTTTATTTATTTATTTATTTATTTATTTATTTATTTATTTATTTATTTATTTATTTTGAGACGGAGCCTCAAGCTATCCCCCTGGGTAGAGTGCCATGGCATCACAGCTCATAGCAACCTCCAACTCCTGGGCCCAAGCGAATCTCCTGCCTCTG
>CAUYQV010172795.1:0-12602 GCA_963574575.1 Galagoides demidoff | reverse complement strand
CAAGTGTCCTTACGATAAAAGGGTTTTTTTCCTTCTGGGTAGATGTCCAGTAATGGGATTGCAGGATCAAATGGGAGGTCTAGCTTGAGTTCTTTGAGGGTTCTCCATACTTCCTTCCAAAAAGGTTGTATTAGTTTGCAGTCCCACCAGCAATGTAAAAGTGTTCCCTTCTCTCCACATCCCCGCCAGCATCTGCAGTTTTGAGATTTTGTGATGTGGGCCATTCTCACTGGGGTTAGATGGTATCTCAGGGTGGTTTTGATTTGCATTTCACTGATAATTAGGAACAATGAGCATTTTTCATATATTTGCTAGCCAGTCATCTGTCTTCTTTAGAGAAGGTTCTATTCATGTCTCTTGCCCGTTGATAAATGGGATTGTTGGCTTTTTTCATGTGGATTAATTTGAGTTCTCTATAGATCCTAGTTATCAAGCTTTTGCCTGATTCAAAATATGCAAATATCCTTTCCCATTGTGTAAGTTGTCTTTTTGCTTTGGTTGTTGTCTCCTTAGCTGTACAGGAGCTTTGCAGTTTAATTAAGCCCCATTTGTTTATTTTTGTTGTTGTTGCAATTGCCATGGCAGTCTTCTTCATGAAGTCTTTCCCAACTCCCTATTAAATAAATGGTGCTGGGAGAACTGGATGTCCACATGTAAAAGACTGAAACTGGACCCACACCTTTCTCCACTCACAAAAATTGATTCTTTTAATGTTTTAAAGAAAGTTTGCATTACTTTCCATATAAAATTTAGATTCTACTTGTTTAGTGTCAGAAAAAAAACTTGTTAGCACTTTTCATTAGTATCTCACAAAATACTTGCCTTAACCTCAAAAAACTGGTATCTTCATAGTTTTAAGTATCCAAGAGCAGGAGCTACTTCTCAATCCAGAGAAATTCACTTTTCTAACAGAGTATGTAAGTAAAGTTTTTCTCATATAAGTTCACAGTTCCAAAAAAATTATTTTTAAGTATTTTTATTGATATTTGAATGTGTTTTCTTATCTGCTGCGTCTTCGTGCACTTGAGGGCTGTCTATAATGTTAATTTCATATCCTGACACTTCCCTCCATTTATTTAGTTTCCAGTTTCAGTTTAGTAATTTGTTTCACCTTTCATTCCCCGGGGCTCTTCCTGGGATGAGCTCATGTCTCTGCAAGTGGGAGTGTCCCTTCTCCCTGCCATTGTCCTCCCGTCTGCTGCGTGCCTGGCCTGGTGCTGCCCAGGAGGTGGGGTTCTGTCCCTGGGCCTGGTGCTGCCCAGGAGGTGGGGTTCTGTCCCTGGGCCTGGTGCTGCCCAGGAGGTGGGGTTCTGTCCCCGGTCTGGTGCTGCCCAGGAGGTGGGGTTCTGTCCCCAGCCTGGTGCTGCCCAGGAGGTGGAGTTCTGTCTCCCAGGGTTTTCCTAGCAGGTGGAAGTTTGACTTCCGGAGTGTGAAATATTTCTTTATGCCAAGAGCATTACCATTAATTCCTTTTGAACTGAGTGTTTTTGCTATAATATGAATCAGGGAAGAGCACAGGAATTTGCAGGTGCCTCCAATAAAGTGCCAATCTCTGGGCTATCTAAGGCCTGTCCGGACACTGACCATGGAGAACTGCTGGCAGCTGTTTCCTTGGAGCCCACAGGGAAGGTTGCTCTGAACCCCGGGGTGCAGGCTTCAGACTTGGGCTCTGGCTGCAGCTTCTCTGTTTCTGACCCATGTGCTGTTGGGCTCCCATCCCTGACAGCTGGACATGCCCCAGAAGGAGTGGACTCCAAGCCTGCTGCGTCCCTGTGTGCCAGGGTGGCCTTCCCATGAGAGGAAGCAGCTCTGTGCTCTGTGCTTCTGCCTCGCTCCAGCTAAGGAAGCAGGACTGGGTGACTGTCGGGGGCCCCAGGGAGCGGAGCGCCCACTGATCCACCCAGGGGCAGGGCCTGTGAGCAGATGGCCTCTCCCTTCCTAGACTCAGGGCCACACTCCATCTCCCTGCGTCAAGCTCTTCCCCCATTTTGGATCTTGGCCCAGGCTCGGGGTGAGAGAGGTTGAGGATGGGCCTGACAGGTTACCAGCACCATGCACCTCTCATCCGGGGCCTGCTCTGGGCCTATGAGCTCGTTCTGGGTCTGACCAGACCCACAGACTGAAGTGAGGGGTGTCCTGGGAGGACACTGGCCTGCTGTTTTCCCACACGGCCCCTCCCGGGTCACTGAGCTGTGGGAGGTGAGGACACTCCATGGCATCTGTTAGGGACTCACCCTGCTGGAGCCTTGGGCTGGCTCTGAGGCTGGATGGGAACTTTGGTGCGACATGCAGGTGCAAGAAATCAGTTTGTCTTAACTGCACCCACAACGCTGACCCACACCAGAACAGCCATTTCCTGACCTTTCCAAGGAAGCAGCTTCCCACTGCCCCGGGCACTTCCTCTTGGTGGGGATGGGGGGCCACATGGTCAGGATCTCAGCTGGAGAAGGGCGTCCACGTCTTGTCACTGCGTCTTTATCAGGAACAGATCATAAGCTGGGAACTGGGGATTATCAGTCCTTCAGGAGTCACAGTTCCTGCCTCAAGGAATTAAAGTCAAATCCTGTTTTGTTTATAGCTGTTTACATGTGAGGGCAGAGAATCGCTCTTACTTATTTCTATGTTTCCTATAAATATTTGCATTCTGAATTCTCAGCAAAAGATTTTGTGTTGACTTATGACTGGTCAACCCTGAATTTTCTTTTGGTAAACTAAACACACGATGTTCACAGAGTAGCATCACTCTGTTGTTCTTTTGAATAGACAACCTTCTCTCTGCGTGTCCAACAGTCATTGATTTTATCACGTAAGTGTCATTGCCAGAAGGCAGCACATAGAGAAAGTGGGTATTTGCCCTCGACTGCTGGAAAGAGCGTCTCTGTGGATGAGAGGCCCCAGGTGAAGGCTTCCTGGAGGTCGTGTCCTCCCGGCCTGCACTGGCTCTGGTTACCTGTCGTTATTGGAAATGCCCTTTTCAGTCTCACTTGCTTACCAGGGCTAATCCATCGGGCACTGCCTGGATTCAGGGAAATGCTGGAATTAAGATCTTGGTCCTTTGGGTGCACTTCCTAAGTGGTCCAAGGAAGTCCAAGGGCTTGCGCCTGGATGGGCCCGGCCCTGCACACTGTGATGGTCAACTGTGGTTTCATAAACTCTGAGACATGCTTTCATAAAGAATGTATCCACTGACTCCCTGTGACACTGGAGGCACAGTCTGAGTAGGGGTGGGACGCTCCTGAGGAAGACAGCAGACTCGGTCCCTGGGAGAGCCACTACAGGAAGGGGCAACTCCGCCAGCAGGAGGCCAGCGGGGCAGTCGGCACAGCTGCAAGCCTCGAGTCAGGCGGTACAAAGAGGTGGTCTGGACGGCCATTGAGGTCCGTTCCACGTGGTTTTGAGTTGATTACAAGGAAGGAATCTCAGTGAAGAAGCACAGATGCGCCTTTCTCTCTTTCTGGATGTCCATTAGACAATTGCTTCAGCGTGGATAGTCGAACATATATTTGAAGAACAACTGAGACAGTTATGAAAAAAGTCTCAAAACGACCCCACGGTAGCTGGAATACTGTGGTGGCATCAAAAGAACAGGGAGGTCGGTGCAGAGGGAAGGCCAGAAGCCGGCCTGGCTGCACGCAGGGCACATGGCCCAACCGCAGCCACAGGTCAGTAAGGACGGGGCGTTAGGCAACGCAGTGTATTGAGGGTTGTGTTATTTTGATGAAAGCTTCACATTCTGGCTTGGGGATCCCTCATCACACTACTATTCAAAGTGAAAGCCGCCAGGGCTGAGCGCAGAACCCCAGAGCAGAGCAGGAAAGCCAGCTGCAGAAGATGGAAATTTAGGAGATCGTTACCTTTTGTTTGTTTATTTCTTTGAATAAAATAAACAATAAAATAAATCACAGGAAGATGATTGTCTTCTGGATATAATGAAGTGGATATTCAAAACAATATTTAAAAACACATTGAACGATTTACAATCTGGGGGTTGGGATTAGAAAAGAGGATTTTACAAAAACGTCAAATAAAGGCATTAACTGGCATGAGTAATCGTGCATTTCCAAAGTGGCAAAAGCTCAAGAGAAATCAATAAACCTCAAGTATTTTGTTTTCCTTAATGGAAATGTAGCTGAAGGAAATGAGGGAATTATGTACAAAAAGATTATTGATAGACATAAAATTATTCAAATTTTTGGGTAATTAGGAAGAGAGAGTTTATCATAGTAGCAGGATACTTGTTACTTATTAAATTAGAAAACCTTTAAAATGATAACAACGTCCATTGCCTGGTAGGGAAAAATGAGGCAAGGATGCCCCGATACTCACAGGCTGCTAATTGCCTCAGACCCCAGGACTCGCATAATTTGATTCAATGGTTTCTTTCTTCAGTGTCTGTTCACAGCCATAGTGTCCATCAAAGGTTCTCTGCAAAGGTGTTCACGCCCATATCACCCAACAGTGAAACAACGAGAATTCTTATGTCCAACACTGGGGGGATAATTGAGTTGCACCATATCACACAACGGAGACCCGCACGGCCGTTAAAATGTTTCTCTAAAATTGTTGACGACTTGTAGAAAATTTTACAACACAATATTAAGTGAAAAAAGTCAGGATATAAAATTGCACATGCAGTATAATCTCAATTATGTAAATATATGTGCATAAGACTCGGGGGAGAGGCAGATGGATTCAAACGCACTTACCCCTGGGTGACGGCAGGATAGATCTTTAAAAATTGTTTCTTCTTTACACTTTCACATAAGTATGTATCACTTTCCAAAAATAATAGCAGTGACAAAGAAAACCAATACGAGCCCTTTAAAATAAAAAAGTGAATCCAAGACCCCAGTGCCGCAGTGTAAATCAGGCCTGCCAGCTCCACTACCTCCAGCAGCCTCTGCAAAAATCGGACATTTCCAGCCTGCCTCTATTGATTAAAGGAACACCTCATTATACATCATTATGCATGTATAGATCTTAATTTTTTTTCAGCCTACTTTTTTTTCTTTCTGGGTTTATTGCTTATTCAGTTTATTTTATCTTAAGATAGAATCACAATTTGGGTTTATCTTCCTCCTTAGAAATTGAATATCTACCCCTGGGGCAGATATGGTTCCTGGAGGCTCTGGGAGGGCAGTTTTGGAGGGAAGGAAGGGCTTCTTGTGTCCCCACCAGGACTGTCATCCTGTTTTCAGCCAGGCTCGGGCTATGCTTTCCAAGAGCCTGGGGAGGCCTAGGTGCCTCTGGAGGTGGCCAGGTGCTTCCTGAGAAGACCCGTCCCAGCAGGTGGGGCGGTGCCAGGAGGGGGAGAATCCGAGAAGCAGGAAGGTGGTGGGTTGAGGGCTCACAGCAGGCGGCTGTGGGGGGGCGTGTTCCAGAAGCTCATCTTCCACCAGTGTAAATGAGTGGAATTACTACAAGAATCATTCAGGTAATAAATGGGTAATGCTTTGTAACCTCCAGAATGCTGCAGGTAGGATACCAGGTGGTGATTCCTACAAGAGCCAGTGAAGCTACTCTGCCCCATGGAGGCTGCAAGTCAAATCTTGCCTGCAGCACACACCAGCTAGAGGGACAACCACCCAGTTGTGAGGCTCACTCTTGCCCCACACAGTTGAGGGGTCTTAGGGGCTGGAGATCTCTCCTGAAAGCTGGAGAAAGGCCCCTCTCAGGAGAAACCCTGGGTACAGATAGGAGTAGGGAGGGGCACCTTGGTGGACAGTTGGAGATGACCTGCTGGGCCTGAAACCCTCCAGCTGGACTCTACCTCCTTCTCATGTCTGGGGACCCCATTGTGGCCCTATGCTTTGTTTCCGCAGGAAGGAGGAGTGTGCCAGGGCTGGGCACAGGGGTCAGGACTTCCCATGGCTGTGATTCACTCTGCAGACCCGAGAGGCAGGGCGTCATGGCCTGTCTGATCCAGTGAGGCCTTGCATGTGTGACTAAGGGACGCCTCCCCACACATCCAGCTGCCACAAGTCTTGCTGTGTCTCGCTCAGTGGTCTGGGTGGAGGTCTTCCCTCATTCAGGGAACAGCCAAGACCCTCCCGCCTGCCTGGCCAGACCCAGATATTGTTGTCTCTCACCTGGAGGCCCTCACCCAGACTTTCTCACCTGGAGGTTCTCACCTGGGGGTTCTCACCTGGAGGACCTTACCTGGGGTTCTCATCTAGACTTTCGCACCTGGAGGCCTCACTTGGAGGTTCTCATCTGGGGGGTTCTCACCTGGTGCCCCTTTGAACCCACAGCCAGTCAGGTTTGCTGACCGGTCCTGGTCTCATGGACACTCTGTGTTGTAGGGGTGTGAGCTGAGCGCCCTGCAAGTGGTGGTGAGAGCACAGGCAGGCTCAGGGGAAGTAGAGAAAAGCCTTCTAGGTTAGATGATGTCTGATCTGGGCTTTGAGACACACATAGGAGTTTTTCAGGTAGACAGAAGGAGGTCCAGGCGGAGGGGGCAGCACAGGTGGGAAAACGAGCTGTTCTGGGGTGTGGTGTGGGAGCCCAGGCCTCAGAAGGGGCCATTGAGATAGAGGGGCACATCCCTCATGCCTGGGAGTCAGTGTGGGGAGGGGGTGCTGCGGTGGGCCAGGCCCTGGCCTTCCTCCCTTCACAGAAGGCTTCTGCTGCTGATACCTTTTTCTTTCATCCCGGCCCTGAGGGGATGCCACAAGTGGCCCAGTAGTTTCATAGAAGGGGCCAGGGATATGGGTCAGTCGAGACCAGGTGCAGGTCTGGGAGAGGTGGGGGGCAGGGGGGGTGGAGAGTCCTGATGGGCTCAGTGGGGGGTCTTTCATCCATAGTGGGAGTGTCTGGCTGGTGTCCCCATGAGATCATGGCCCCCTATGGCTACCTGGTGGGACAGGTTGCTGACACCTGGCAGTGGGACTTCCATATCTCTGCGCCTGGCCCCTCCTCTTGTACCTTAAAGTCAGATGCTCAGGAAGGGTGCGGTTCTTTCCTAAATGCAGCCTGATGCTGCCGGGTTCACCCCGAGCTTCTTACAGGCGGAGGAGCTGCCTGGACACAGCCAGGGAGGCGAGACAGTAGGGGGTTCTTGGCAGCACAGGTGACAGGAGGAGCTTTAGCACCTGGAGATGCGGCAATCCTTCACGCCCTCATGTGCCAGTTGAGGAAACCAAGACCTCATAGTCACAAGGAAGGGAGATCGTTACCCAGAGTTAAGGCTCTCCGTTTCCTGTGTTAAGGGGAGTGCAGAGTCAGCGGCGTGGAGGCCTGAGCGTGGAGCCAGGAATGAGATGTGGGTGCAGGACAGTGACCAGTGGCACTGGGAGTCACGGGCTCCTGGGCCTCCGTCCGTGAATCTGCCTCCAACCCCGTGTCCCACTTCTCTGTTTTCTGAGGACAGCAGTGACTTTGTCATTGTTTTTACACTTAAGTACATGGTATTCGGGATGGTCTAAAATGTGCTCTGGGCATAATTCCTTTTGGGAAATTTGATAATAAAAGACATAAAAGTCTAGAAGTTCAGCGGTTCTTTACTTTTTGAAAAAATATCACAGACCTCTGTAATTCTGAGAAAAGTGATAATCTACCTAGCCATGCTTCTAACAATTTGCATATAATTATGCTTTATTGCATTGGAGATGAATATCTTTAATAAAGACAAATGGCTTTATTTTGCAGGCAATGTCTTTTAGATTTCATCTTCTCATGCAAAAATTGATTCTTTCTTCGTGTAAAATAATTAACACAAATCTTAATTGTGATGAGAAAGCCTAAAAGTGGACTTTAACAATGGACAAAGGGGTGGGGACAGGAGGTGGCCACCCACGCTGGCCATGCCAGTCGGGAGTGAGGAGCGTCTGGGCTTGCCAACCCATCACTTTTGGTCAATTGCTGTGGACTTTCCTTTTGAGGCAGCAAATGTTGAAATTCAGATTTGCACAGACTTCCATTTGCAAAGGACTTAGAGGCTCTAGTTCATTTCATTTGCCAAGCAAGAGTCTATTTCTGTCAGGGAGTGAAAGTGTCCCCTGAGTTGGGTATAGGTCAAGTTGTTCCTTCTGTGCTCATGCCCCCAAAGCCATCTTCACAAGCTCCCTCAGTGACAGCCTGCCAGGATCAAGGGCTTGGAAACTCATGCTCAGACACTATGTCATGTGAGCCATCGGCTGTCACAGGAGCTCTGTAGAACTACCGGGGGTCTACAGATTCCTTCTCTGGTTTTGTTCATTTTAATTTTGTGTTTTTATTTTGAGACAAAGATTCACATGCAATTTTAAGAAATAATGCAGAGAGATCCCTCATGCCCATGCCCTGTCTTTCTCTGTGGTAACATCTTACAAAACCATCACATGGTATCACAACCAAGATATTGATGTTGACACACTGGAGATATGAGACATTCCAGCAGCGTGCGGTGAGCACAGGTCACCTGCTACAGTGACGTCACCCTGTGCCACACCCCTTAGCACAGGCCACCTGCTACGGTGACACTACCCTGTGCCTAGCACAGGCCACCTGCTACAGTGACACCACCCTGTGCCACACCCCTTAGCACAGGCCACCTGCTACAGTGACGCCACCCTGTGCCACACCCCTTAGCACAGGCCACCTGCTACAGTGACACTACCCTGTGCCACACCCCTTAGCTGGCACTCATTAATCACTAATTTATACTTACTGTCCTGTAGGTACAAACGGAATCATCCCACATCACCACATGTAACATCTTGGGATTGACCCCACCACCTCCAGCATAGTTCTCTGGAGATTTACCGATTTATCCAGGTTGTTGTGTATCAATAGTTCCTTCGTTTCCATCACTGTGCAGTGTTCCTGGATGTGGGTGCACCAGGTTTGTTTAATCCTTCACCTGGAGAGGTCCCAGTGTCTAGACATTATAAACAAAGCTCCTAGGAACATTCCGTGTCGGTTTTTGCATGAACACACATTTCCATTCCTCTGGCATTAACGTCCAGGAGTGTGATTCTGGATCACGCAGGAGTCATATATGCGGTTTCTCATTTGTTTCGTTTAAGAAGTTGCTAAACGGTCCATTGCATTCTTGCTCACCAAGTTCTGCCTTCTTCCCTGGCTCCCCAAGCTTCCTTCTGTCAATCCCGCGTCTGTCTGGAGAACTTCCTTAGTCATTCCTTTGAAGCAGCTGCTGGAGACGCAACCCTGAGTTTTCTGCCCTCTGTGAAAGCCCTCATTGCCATTCCGTTCCTGACTGATATTTTTCCTCGATATAGAATTCTAGGTCGACAGTTCTTTCCTGTCACTACTTGAGAAATGTTGAACCATTACTTTGTGATTTCCATGGTTTCTGACAAAAAAAAACAAAAAATTTGCTCTCAATCCTATTTGTTTCCCAGCATAGGTAAAATGTCCACCTTTTGCTGCTTCTAAATTATTTTCTTTGTCTATAATTTCCCTAAGTTTGATTATGATGAGTGAACTTCCTTAAGTCTAACTCATGTTTTAATGAGAATGACTTTCAGTTCTTCCCATTTGGGATTTGCTTAGCCTCTTGAGTTTATAGTTCTGCATTTTCCCAAATTGGGGGAATTTCCGGCCATTATCTCTTAGTCCACATCTTTCCTCCGACCTGGAACTGTGGGCACAAACCTTACATCACTGGTTGCTGTCCCACAGGTCTCTGGGCTTTGTCCAAGCTTTCCTCCTAAATTTTGGTCTACTTTCCATCCACCGTTAACACTGGATAACTCAGTGGTCCCACGTTCTCGGGGTGCACACTTTCCCCAGTGCGATAGAGTCTGATTTTTCCTCTGTCCCCTCAATTCTACTGTTAGTGTTGTATTATTGAATTTTTAGTCCTAAAATTCCTTTTGTTTCTTCTGTAAGTCTTCTGTTTCTTTGCTGAGATTTTCTAGGATTTCATTTGCAAGTGTGTTCACAATAGTTCATTGAAACATGTTTATGCTGATTTAAAATCTCTGTTATCTGTTATAACGTGAATGCCATCTCAATCTCAGCATCTAGTGATTTTGTGTTTTAATTCGGTTTGAAATATCCTTGGTTCTTGGTATAAGTGATTTTCTGGTGAAATATGGCCATTTATGGGGGGTACTATGAGGTTGTTGGCATGACTAAAGCTCCCTATTTTCGCAGGATTGAGCTTACATCCCACAAGCAGGAGAACCTGCTCCCCGGTCCTGCCAGGTGGGATAGAAGCCCATTTACCCTCTTCCCCCAGAGCTCCATCCACACACAGAGAGGGCCCTGCCATTGCACTTGGTGACCGTGACAATGCTGGAGGTGGGCTTGCTACCTCTGAACAGTGGTGAAAGTCTGGACTCTCCTCAAGGCCTCCTCTGAAATCACAAGGTGGTGAGGGCCGGTGCAACCCCTCCCCACTGCTGTGTGGGTGGAAGCAAGCCCTGGTCCCCATGCTGGCACTCCAGGGGAGGTGCAAGTCCTGCCCTCTACTCAGCCTCCTCTGACGCCACCCCAGTGAGGGCTGGGTGCCCCAGTGCAGCTGGGTCAGGGTCGAGTGCACACTCTCTACCCACCCTTGGGGGGGGGGTCTAGGCACCTGCTGGGTCTTACTTGGCCACCTCTATCCTGATCCTTTGAGTGAAGCTTTATTTTCCGCTTCTGTTGGTACTTCTTCAGTCCCTCGTCTGGGAAGAATGAGGCCAAAAGAAAATGCAGAGATCTAGACTCTCTCCCCAGCCCGCCACGTCCTTCCTCAGTCCAGAGGCCCCTCAGCTGTCCTCTCTTCTCTTGCTCATCTTGTGTCCAGTTCTGCTTAGTGGAATGAGCAGGGAGACGTGTGTTCACGCCATCTTCCTGGAAGTAGAACTCCAGATTTCTTTTTGAAGAGAAATGTAAAGAATTTGCCATTTTGGAAGTACTTCCAAGCAGCCCTGGGCTTTCTCTTCCACAGATGTTTTCCCAGTCACATCCGACTTGGTGATGCCCTGGCACATGGGCACGGTGCCCACCTTGCCCGATGTCAGTAAAAAATCTCTGAATAAGCTGAGCCAGGAGCATGTTCCCTGCCAATCGTCCCCCAGTGAGCTCCCACTTCTTCCCCAACATGAAGTTTATATATGAAGTTCAACAAAACATGTAAGAACTTATCCTCCAAATAGCAAAAGGATTTCTATAGAGAAAAATCTTGCACCATGCTTCCATTTCTTGACAAAAATCTTTTGAAAGTCAGTAAATCAAGACTGTCTTGTATGAATCTGATAAATTCCACAGTCACAGAGGAGCTGTTTTCCAAGTTATTGGTGACGGTCTCTGTGTACAATCTGATAGTTAAAGGAAACCAGAGGGCTGCCGGAGCCTCTTTCAGCCCCACAGCAGGACAGCCAGAGGGGCTGTGAGACGCGGAGCCGTTCTCTTTGTGTATTGAGTTTGTTTGTTTGGGTTTTTACAAAGTTACTCTTGGAAAAGAATTAATTTGGAACATACATAGTACATCCTCAGGATTTCAGAGCACGGAACACTTATGGACTCCCTGGAAGGAAGGGGCTGCCTGGGAATCAGATGCTGGCTGCAGGAAGAGGCACCAGAGACTTACTTGCTGCTGTGACCTGGGTGGCAGAAGCACACAGAATGTTAGCGATTCTGAAAAAGCCTGAGCCCCGTAACAGGGGAAGTTTCCGCTACCTCACTCTAGTCCCCACCACAAACCCAGAGCTTTCTTCCAGGCCCTGGGTTCGTAACGGTCTCCTGCCTTCAGGTACCTGCTTGACTCCAAGGAGAAGAGCAACCTGAAGGATGTGTCAAGGGGCAGGTCTTGCCTTGAGGCCAATCTGAGTTTTGTTTAAAGAACAGTCTTTCCAAAAAGAGCAATATTCCTCCCAGAGGGTCCACATCCTCTGGTGTCTCTATGCAGATGCCCACAAGGAAATTGCTGCAGTGACCATGGGTTGTCCACAAGCTTACAGAAAGCACAGGCCCTCTGCCTGCACTTAACACTCAGAAACTCAACAGGCACTTGGGCTGTGCTGTCCTGCCTTTGTTCGCTTCAATTATGCTACAAGAAATGTCAAAGGGAAACATCAATAATGGCAAAGTAGTTTTCTTTAATTCCTATCAACAGCCATAACGATTACACAGGCTGTGACATGACAATACCGGCTCATTTTACCTGAGTCGGTGCCACAGCGGCCCGAGCGGGGAGATGCTGCCGTGTGTTAATGAGATTACCGACATTGCATTTTGGAAGTCTTCCAAGCAAGGTGTATGCACCCTAGGAGACCTCAGGCTAAGAACCATTTTTCTGGTTTGAATGATATTTATACACCAAGAAAAGACTTTCTTGAAAATGAAACTCAAGTAAACTGGGGCCTGAGGAAAGTGACTTATTCATCTTCTCTCAAAAGCCAAAGCCATAAACAGGCAGAGGCTCCGTTTCAGAAGCTGGAAAACCCAGCTTTGTTCTGGAAATGGTTTGACTGAAGCCTCAGGACAGAATAAAGGAGGTTCAGGAGGAGATTTGAAAGACACCCGCTTGTTAATTATAATCCTCCAGGGTCATTAACTTTAGAACTTCCTGACTGGCCGGAAAGCCTCTGGTTATATTTGATTCAAGAATTTTTAATTCAAGTTTCTATCCTAACAGGAAAAGAAGACTCTGAACTGCATTATTAATGAGGGGG
>CAUYQV010172794.1:0-13002 GCA_963574575.1 Galagoides demidoff | reverse complement strand
ATCTCCAGGTGGGTCCTGGGACTGTGGATTTCACTAAGCCCCCAGGTAACCCTAAGCACCTTACATTTGAAAGTACTGATTATCTACAGAGTAAGGGATAATTCTTTCTCCATATACCAACCGTATGTTTTTGTTTTTTTGGGTTTTTTTTTTGAGACGGAGCCTCAAGCTATCCCCCTGGGTAGAGTGCCATGGCATCACAGCTCATAGCAACCTTCAACTCCTGGGCTCAAGCAAGTCTCCTGCCTCCGCCTCCCAAGTAGCTGGGACCACAGGCGCCCGCCACAACGCCCGGCCATTTTTTGGTTGCAGCCATCACTGTTGTTTGGCGGGCCCGGGCTGGGGATTTGAACCCACCACCTTAGGTGTACGTGGCTGGCGCCTTAGCCGATTGAGCCATAGGCGCCGAGCCACCAACCTTATGTTTTTTGAAATATAAGTTAAGCTACGTCATTAAACCCTTGATGACTTCTCATTGCATTTGGAAGAGCATCCTCAATGCCCACCATGGTGCTTGCCCCTCCCTGACACCTTCATCTCTCTCCTGTGCATCACTCTCCTGTGCTCCATGAACACTGCTCCTCTTTCTTGTCATTTGAAAGTGCTAAGCTCATTTTTACCCCAAGGGCTATTTCCTGGAAAACCTTTTCCCACAAACTTTCACTAAGCTGGATCCTTGTCATTAGTGGCTGTAACAACGTACCATAAACTAAGTGGCTTATAAATAACAGAAGTTTACTTCTCACAGTTCTAGAAACTGGAAAATCTAAAATTGAGGGACAAGCATATTCAGGGAGGGCTCACTGGCTCACTCCCTAAGCCTCTTCTAATAAGGGCACTAATCTCACTCATGAGGGCTCCACCCTCATGCTCTGACCACCTTCCAAAGACTCCATCTCCCCTTATACCATCAGGGGTCAGGATTTCAACATATGAATTTCACCATTGCTGTTCCTGCTGTTTCCCTGTTCTGGGGCCTCTCCAGCCCTTCCTTCCATCTGAGTCGATTTTAATTCGATCATCTTCCATCTTTCTCCCCCAGAATACAAGCCCTGTAGTGCAGGACCCTTGTCTGTCTAGCATACCTGGTGCATCAGAGATACTCAGTAAATATTTGTAGGATGAACATGTGTTTGAAAGGCAGAAGTGGAACCTGAGGAGGAAATTACAGCTATCATCCATCGAGTGCTTGCTGCGTATCTAGCTTTGTGCCAGACACTTTCTGTAATTATGTCATTTAATACTCTCAATCCAGTTGGATATCACATTAGTTATCTCTTGCTGCTTCAACAAACTATCCTGAGTCCTAGCAGCTTAGTAAAACTACCTTAATGAGCTCAGGACTCTCAGATTAGCAATTTGGGCTGGGCTCATTCGCAGGTCTGCTGCCAGCTCAGGGGCTCTCCTGGGGGTTGTCTGGCCATCAGTGAGGACAATGGGGACCCTCGGGTCATGTAGTTCATTATCTAGCAAGGTGCCTTAGGCTTGTTCACGTGGTGGTGATCCCAAGGTTACACAAGCAACAGGGAGCAAGCCCCCCTCACACAAGCCCTCTCAGCACCTCTGCAAGTGTCACGTCTGCTGATGTCCTCCAGACAAAGCAAGTGGATGTGGCCAGCCCAGATCAGCATGGAAAGTATTGCCCAAGGGTATGAGAGAGGATGAGGGATGATTTATACCTACTTGGTAGTCTACCAAAGATATTTTTTTCTGCAATGACAAGATGAAAGTGATTTACTTTCTTTCCTACCAAACATTTTTTATTTTTTTTATTAAATCATAACTGTATACATGAATGCATTTATACCAAAGATATTGTTATCCACAGGATATTTATGTGGAAACTGAAGCTCAAGGATCAGTCACCAGTTCCCAGGTAGACTGACAAGGTCATGGGTCAAATCCAGGTCCTCCAAACCCACAGTTACAGGCCGTGATAATGGACCTTGCAGCCTGCCTTGTGGCAGTGAACCAGAGCAGAAAGGCTGCCTTGTAGGGTGGGAGTTCCCCATCCCAGCAGAGGCTGAGCAGTCCCCTGCCTGGCTGCCCAGGCCCACAGATGCTCTAGCGTTCTTTCCAGCCTGGGTCTTTTAGTTTTCTGCCTGGACTGTCTCCCTGCCTGCTCCCTTATAACTACAGAAACTGCACAAGGCTTCCTGTCTTAATGGGACTCCCTGGAATAACACCTACCTGTTTCTAGATCTGCCAAATGTAACTCTCAGGCCATTGCTGAGCTTTTGTTCCCCTATCCCCAGCATGGTGGGCTCCATGGGAAGTGGAAACAAGCCTGGGACAAGGAGTCAGGACTTTGGGTTTTAGTATGGACTCTTCTAGTGACTTATCCTAGGCCCTAGAGCAAGGCCCACCCTCTCTGAAGCTTAGCACTTGCCTGGTAAAAATGATATAATCAATCATACAGATGTGGTGGTGTACACCTGTAGTCCCAGCTACTTGGGAGGCTGAGGGAGGAGGATCACTTGAGCCTCAGTGTTGGAGGCTGCAGTGAGTGATGATCACACCACTACACTCCAACTGAGCAAGACCCTGTCTCTAAAAAAATAATTTTTTAAATGATATATTAAGTCCAAAACCAATCTCTAAGAGTCTAAACTGATAATTCTCTGGTTTTAGAATTAACCTTCACTTCTTGAAACATTTTCCAGCAGCCCAGTCCTTGCTGTGCCAGGTCTTTATCGTCCTTTGTATCCAAAGCTACAGGGACAGCCCTTAGAGAACAGATGTGGGAGAGAACCAGGAGAAGGGTCGAGGACACTGAGGGTCCTTGAGGCAGATCCAAGAGGGAGGCAGGAGGAGAAGGAGCGGACAGACACGGATACCAGGGGAGGAGCACACTCTTATTCCAGGAACCACGAGGGGAAGGCATTTGGGGATGTCACCCTCAGCCTCACACCACTGCACCTTAAATAATGATCTGGGTCCTCGGCACTGGAGTTGAACAGACCTGACTGAGAATCTGCGTTCTCCACTTTGTAACTGTATGATCACAGGACGTCATTTCACCTCCTTGATCATCCCTGTCTGTGAAATGATGATGAGAAACTCAATTTTATATAGTTACTGTGAATATGAAATGTGTGGCCAGCACATGGCACGCGGCAGGAAAAGGTATAGAGATTTATTGTGCCGTTATCACATTTTATATATTATCCTCATTATCATAAACCTTGGCTTAGCACTGTTGTTCAGGTCCTGGCAGAAAGGTTGGTTCCAAAGGAGAAAAGGTTGGAGAGATTGGGGCTGGTGGCATAGAAGCAGAAGTGGGTGTGTCATCCCTAGCTCTCGCTCACTTGGCGAGGTTCCCTGGAACGTCTGGTAGCATGTCCCGTAAAGCTCAACTTATTGTCCCCATTAACTGCGCCTACCTTCTGAGAACCTTAAGTATTCTCACTCTAAATTCTCAGGAGAGCCTGGAAGGAGGGCTGCGCCGTGGGGCACCTGATCACTGCTGGGAAAACTCAGAGTCAAAAACAAGTCCCACGAAGTGGTCCCTTCTTCATGCCAGACGTCCCTCTCACCTCACACTTCCTGTAGCAACTTTCATCTCTACATGCAGAAATTATCCTTGCCCGTTACTCTGCACCTCTCAAAAGATCTGTACACGTGGCTCTCCCTTGAATGCAGCTTACCCCCATGTCACAGAAAATGCAAGTGAGGTGTAGGGGGAATGATTCTAAATCCCAGATCCTCAGAGCCCAGGAGAGAGCAGGGCCCTACAGCAGACTGCAGGTGGAGTCAGTGAGGTTAGGGGTCCTGGAGAGGGTCGCACCTCTTTAAAAGATGGCGCAGGTCAGTTTGACGAGCATGATAAACCATGAGAAGCGGAGGGTATTTTGCCCCGATGAGCGTCTTAATCCTCCACATTGAAAGAGGAGGCAAATCTGAGCAATACTGATTCGCAGAATCCTCGAGAGGAAGGAAAGCCTGCAAGTCCTTGAGAGAAAGCCATTGAAACAAGATAGGTGTGCCCGTTGTCTTTTGTTTGGAATCTTGGAGATGCGTAGAATCGATTTCCTGGTAATTGTCCAAATAAAGTGGGCATTCGGACCAGGAGGCTGCTGACTGGATACCTCTTGCTGGGTACAGAGGAAAATTGAAATAGGCTTCTGCTGTTTCTTAGCTATAGATTTTATGTACCAGGCACTTCTAATGCCTTTGAAAAAAAAAATATATCTTTATAGATTTCTCTTCAAACATTTTCGCAGAACCCTCTCTGCTGGAAACCCCTTTTGTTTTTTCGCTGGGCTCTGTTCTTCCCCCTCTCCCTGGCTCAGCAGCTCTCAGGTAGCTTCGCAAAGTTGGCTAGAGCCCTGGAGCAGTGAGGGCTCCGGAAAATGAAGACGGCATCACCCCAGGCGTATGTTTGCTCCCAACATTCTTACGATTTTCTTCTATTCGCTTTTCAAGGCAACCAGTGTTATTTTTTTCCTCACCATTTCCAAGGCCCTACAAGGTACCTGTGTACATACACACACCTGGTCTCTAAGTCCAAGAATCAAAGCTGACCGCACACCTAGTACCCCCGTGCACTCCTTAGAAAAATGGGAAGGATGACAGCTAGGGCGCTTGGCATGCAGTGAAGGCACCCATAATTGCTGTTGTCATGGCTCTTGTTTTTTCTCTTTGTAACTCAGTGCCCTGGTTTGTCTGAGACGTCTATGGCTGGTCACTGCATTAGGAGATCAGCAGAGCTGTTTTATACCTTTGCCAACAGAGTAAAATCATAGGAGTTTGGAACTGAAAGGGCATCTTCAGATCACTTAATATAATCACCCCACACATATACATTGAAATGAAGAGGCTGAGCCTTACAGGGGGATGTGACCTGATGTCCTGTGTTCATTTGGAAGCAGAGGAAGACTAGAACCCACAAGTGTTTTTATGCCTGTCTTATCGGTAAAGGCACCAAGTGCTGATTAAAGGAAGGGTTTAGATTGGGAGCCGGTTGACCCAGTGGCCTTAGAGAGGCAGAGGCTGCAGGAGGCCTGGACAGCCGTCCCCAGGGCTCACCCTCCCTCACCGTCTCTTGCAGGCTCCAGATGCTGGAGGCCATCTGCAAGCACTGGGAGGGGCCCATCAGCCTGGCCCTCTACCTGTCAGACGCCGAGGCCCAGCAGTTCCTCCGCTATGCTCAGGGCTCCGAGGTGCTCATGAGCCGCCACAACGTGGGCTACCACATCGTGTACAAGGAGGGCCAGTTCTACCCCGTGAACCTGCTGCGTAACGTGGCCATGACCCACATCAGCACGCCCTACATGTTCCTGTCCGACATCGACTTCCTGCCCATGTACGGGCTGTACGAGTACCTCAGGTGAGGACCACACACACACTTGGCCTTTCTAGGGGGACCAGCTGGGATCCAGAACATGGAAGGGGCCTGCCCATGTCCACCCAGCCACAGAGCTGGGCCCCGAGTCTGCGTGAGGAAATGGTGGTGGTAGGGTGGTGCCTATGGTTCAAGGAGTAGGGCGCCGGCCCCAGATACTGGAGTGGACAGGTTCAAACTCAGCCCCGGCCAAAAACTGCAAGAAATGTTGGTGGCAGACCCTGGTCTGGAAAGCAGCTCTTTTCATCTCCCTGGCTGATGTTCTTTCTGTAGCATCTATGAAAACAGACTGTCCTCCTCATTTTTGATCAAAGTTCATGGAACCATTCTAGAAAGATTACTGCCTATTCTTTAAAATGAATCTAAGTTCTGATAGTGTCTGACACCTACTGAGATGCTCCCCATGGGCCAGGCGCTGTCCCATTCCCTCCCCACCATCCCTGCTGTATCTTCGTGAGACGATAGTGGGAACAGGGCCAGAAGTTGATGGCCCAAGGTTGCATGTCTACTAAGGGGGAAACCGGGTCAAAACATGGCCAGTCTGTCCCCACAGCCCTGGGCTTACTCACCGCACCACGCCTGCTTCTATAAATCTCCAGTGTCCTTCTCCAACTCTTTCCCACATAGGGAGGCAGGTGTCTGGTGGCTGCAGGAAGGATCCCCCTAATGAAAGGCCCCAGTGGAGCTGTGACATGTACATTGATCAAAGAACAGTAAACTGAACTGAAGGGAACTTGAGAAGTCCTAGAGCCCAGAATCCCATTTTACACATGAGGAAACTAAAGTCACAAGACTTAACATTTCTTTTAAGTCCTCTATTTGCTGTCATTGTCGGCATGGATTATCTGTACTGCCAAAGTGCTTGCCTGGTCCAGGCAGCGTGGGGTGGTTTGCACAAGTTATCCTGGTGATCTGCACAGCAGCCGCCGAAGGCCAGCATGGCGGCCTCGTCCTACAGCAAGGAAGAGTGAGGCTCAGAGACCCAAAATGATGGGCTGAAGTCCAGACAGCTCTCTCCAGGGTGTGACCCGGCGTCTGTCAGCCCCAAGCCTGCAGGCCACCTGCTTCGTGCTTGTCAGGTTGTGCTGGGATTTCAGTGTCCCCAGCAGGGCAGGTCTGATGTCTTTCTCTCACGTTCTCTTGCCTCCCACCCCCATCCTATCATCTGCCTAGTCTTTCTGTCTGTTGGTATCTTTCTCTGTCTTGCTGTTTGTTTCTCTCTCAAACTCTCTTTCTCTTTAAAAGAGCTTCCAAGAGCCTTGAGCCTGTTGTATGGAACCAAAGCATAGTATAAGCAGTGTGAGTTCTCTGTCACACTTTTGAGTGGGGTTTCCTTCCAGGGGCGTCTTGGAGTTTCACAGCATTAATCCGTGCCCCATGGCGGGAGGAACCCCTTCCAGCCTCTCTCTGTTAGAAACAGTAGGGTGAGTGACCCCCAGACAGCATGAGCCTGAGTCATGGAGAGTGGGGGGGGGGGGGTTAGGGGGAAGGTGGTGGTGCTGCTGCTGGGATTCCCAGCACTGGCAGGCACCAGAGGTGGCCTCCACCTGCAGCCTGGTGCTCCAGCTCCTGCTGGGGTTCTGGGATCCCAATGTGTGAGGTGACGGCGCCCCCATGTGGCCAGATGTGGCTTGCAGCCCCGGATTCCTATAGGTTCTGAAACTTTGCCTTCCTAAGGATGACAAGCTCCCAGAGGGGTGGACAGATGAGGGAGTGAGGGCCACCCTGCACCAAGAACAGAAAACTTCAGGATTGGACCCCTGCCCAAGATCCACCCCTCTGGGGCTCTCCCTTGGAAGCACCCAAGGGTCCTTCTCTCCACCCAGTTAAAGTGAACCAGCCCCCTCGTGGGAGTCTGTGGTCTCGGCCCTTTCCTGTCCGAGGACTGTTTTATGATTTGACCTCATGAGCATCATGTTTTAAAAAACAAGACACAAGAACAGACTTTTTATGTTGTCGTCCAACGTTTTATTGATCAAAGACGTCACAAACTGCTAATTAAGACCTTCCACAAAGTGAAGTGACAGGCTCTGCCCTTTCCTTAACATCGGCTTAGAGCACAGTCACTGGAGGTCGTAGCTGGCACCTGCCACCTTATCACAGGGACGTACGTCGTTCTCATCGGGAGCTGTGAAATATTGCAAATTGCTTTTAAGACTTCATTACTTCCTTCACAGACCTTGCCCTGGAAAGCTGAATACAATTCACTAGGGAGAGTACAGCCGGCATCTCTCCCCTCAATTGTGGAACTGTGGCTCTGGGGACAGGGCTAAGGTTCCTAGTATTTGTGTTTTTCTTTTTCTTTTTTTGCAGTTTTTGGTAGGAGGTGGGTTTAAACCCACCACCTCCGGTCTATGGGGCCAGTGCCCTACTCCTTTGAGCCACAGACACCACCCAGTATTTGTATTTTTCAGGAGGAACCGAGAATCTGAATCTTTACATAAGATTTTTTTCTTAATATTGGCAACTAATTTTCAAAAATTGTTTTGAATTCTGTTGAGGCAGAGCAGATGTAACTGTAGGCTGCTTTGCCTCCTCTCAGCCCTACTCCAGCCACCAGTGTGTAACCTAGGACTAGGTCATCCCAGAATTTTGAGAACAGTCAGAAACGTGATTCTCTCAAAGCCCCAAATAAGCATGCCCTGTCCCTTTCTTATGAAGGTAATCACATTGACTTGACCTTGGCTGACAGGGAATGTGTCAAATGACCCCTGTGAGCAGTGTTGCATTCCTGGGTTGAGGTAGGGTTAAGGGTGTTGCTCTTTGTCATGGTAGCTAAGGACCCCAGTAAGGCCAGCAGCCTCTCCCGGAGAATGACCTCAGCACTGATCTCCAACAAGATGCTGTACACAGCCTCTGTTAAAATGTTAAATATTACAGCCAGTGCAGCGGCTCACACCTGTAATCCTAGCACTCTAGAGGCCAAGGCTTGAGGATTGCTTCAGCTTAGGAGTTCAAGATCTGCTTGAGCAAGAGTGAGACCCCATCTCTACTAAAAATAGAAAAGTCAGCCAGGTATTAAGTGCCTATATTCTCAGCTACTAGGGAGTTTGAAGCAGAAGGATTGTTTGAACTCAGGAGGTTGAGATTGCTGTGAGCTGTGACTCCATGACACCCTAGAACTAGGAAACTCTGTTTCCCCCTGCAAAAAAAATGTTAATACTAGAAATGTTCCACGTTATGGAGCCCTCACTACATGCCAGAAACCCTGCCAGCTCCTTTGCCTCGTTACAAGTGACCAACTGAGGCCCCAGTGAGGTTGCATGGCAGTGTCAGGAAGAAGGTGTCCCTCCCTCGGCAACAGTCTATGGAAGGGGCCAGATCACTCAAACCCCAACGTACCAGAGCAGGCTGTCTGGCAGCTCTGATTGCACCCCCAAACACTCATATCACCTTTTTTGGGGGGTTCCACTTGGTTACCAAAAAAAAGTTCAGCATCACAGCTCTCTGAGCAGTTGCTTAGCAACCAGCTAATATTACAGCAAAAACAAACAGAGCAATTGGGAAATAATGGAATCAGTTTTATGCGTGGACATAGCTGCACAGTGCCACTAAAAACTCTTCCCCACCCCTTTACCTATCGCTTCTGCAGAGCGAACTTGTAAATGTTCAGCTTTCACTCGAGATTTCAGAACTGTCAAGGGACGGTCAGCGGGGCATGGCCAGAGTCATGCAGAGCTGCCTTTGAATCAGGAGTCTGCAGCACTGACCAAGGGTGTGACTTGGGGGTGCGTCCATGGTCTCCCCCCCCTCCATTCTCTCAATTAATGAATACTCACTAATAGACTCTTGCAGAGCTTTATATATTTATGCCTTACTCAGACCCTGCCACTGCAAACTCTGCCACCTATCCGGCTTAGGGAACTACATGTGACCATCACAAGTTTTTTCCTACTGAAAATGGGAAACTCTATATTCACAGTCATTCATTTAAAAAAAAAAAAAAAGTGAGCATCTACTGTGTTCCAGGCTGCGTGCCGCACTGCAGGTGACAGTGTGGCCCTGGGGTCATTCAGACCTGTGTTTCAATGTTGAGGACTCATTGGGTGTTCCTTGGCCATGGGAAAGTAACCTCTCTAACTTGCCTTTTCTGTGAAGAGGGATCATAGTGTTTCCTCCCTCATAAGGTCCTGTGGGAAGATGACGTGTAATTGTATTTGGAAAGTGTCTGGCAATGCCTGTGGCTAAAGTATGGTGGCTGATGTTCCAGGATGTCAGAGGCATCAGAGATGGGCCGCCCGGCCAGCTTCATGCTGAGACTTCGCACCTCCATGGGGCTGGGCCAGGTTTCTGCCTCTTTCACTGACCATGCAGAATTCTTTAGATTGATGCCTAAAACTGAAAACGTCTCTACTGTCCTCCCCGCTTTTGCTTTCTAGGGGACAAAGATGTCACACTGGGCGGAGACTACGTTTTGCAATCTATAGGAATGCCAGATTTCTGTTTTATTCTGTTCTTTCCAGGGTGACGTCTGACCCCTCCCCATCCTATTTCCCCGGCACATAATGCTGTTCTATAAATACTTGTTGAGAAAGTGCAGAAATTTGTGCAAGGCCAGGTTGAGGTGGCACCAGGGTGCCTGCCAAGAGACTCTGCTGGGTGGCATTTCCTTGGGTTCATTCGTCATTTTAATTCTGCTATATCTGTGCCATTTAACATTTATTGAGCACTTCAAGGTACTAACCACGGTTACAAGCCCTTTCACGTGCATTTGATCATTTAACCTCACCACAGTTCGTTTTATAGATGAGGATGATTAGGCTAAATAACGTGCCCCGAGGCACAGCAGTGCGGAGTGGCCAACTGCTTATCTGGGGTTTATCCATAGATGTTCTGTGCTTAACCTGTTTACTGATCCAGTTGCCTGACGGGCCCATCTCATTTCCGTCTTCATCACGATGGCTGCGATCAGCATCCCACTTAGTATTTGCCGAGTACATTCCGAACCCTCTTAATCTTTGCATGAAATGATACATTGAGGCCTTACAAGGTCTCACAGCACACTCATACCATCCCCAAGGGACAAGAGGAAACCGTGGCACCAAAATGTCACTTGCTCAAGAGTGCGAGCGGGTGAGTGTCCATCCAGGTGGGATGGGGGTCCACACAGGCCCCCCGGAGCTGCCCTACTGACCGCCAGGCCTCCCCTGCATAGGCAGCATTTAGCTTGGTGCCCCAATGTGGTAAAAGCTCTACGAGGCTTAGCTGTCATTACTAACATTGGGCAATGGGCTAATTAAATAGGGATGCTGAGACTGACAGGAGACGACGTGGGTGGAGTCCCTCACACACAGCCCTCACTGTGCAGTAGCTATCGTATTATGTTTTATTATTTTTTAAGTTTGCCACCAAAAGCTTATCCTTAGCCTCCATTTCTCTCCTGCCCCTCTAGGCTGTCAGGTTCTACCTCTGGGTATGTCAATACCATCAGTTAAGCAGCTGCCCCATCTTGGGAGTGGCCGGGAAGGGCTCTGATTTGTGCCCCCATCTGACCTCATTCCTTGTGTGTGCATCTCCAGTGGGTGACACTCTCCAGCCTGTCTCCCTCATTTGCAAGTCCTTGCTGTTGTACCCACACACCTCCTGGAAGCCACCCTGCCAGGAACTTATTTCCTAAGCAACTGGAATAGGCTCAGAGCAGACCCCGGTACCTGGCCTCCACGTTGAGGGAGAAGCAGGGAGGAGGGGACGGGGCTGTGCAGAGCTCTGCCCCCAGAGCAAGCAGGACTGATAAGCAGCCGGCAGAGCCCCGCTCCTTCCTTCCTCTCTGCCCACAGGTTCTTACGTGAGGTAAGCTGCTTAATCCTCAGGTCTTATTTGAATAATTTCCCATTGTGCTTTTTGGAAGCCAAGCTCACTTCTAGTACTGCTGAAGCCAGTCAGTTTAAAGGGGCATTGGGGACAGCTAGAGATGGGAGGGGCTTCTGGCAGTTTCTGTAAGTCACACAGCTGCGCACACAGGTGCGTGCCCTTCCTCGCCTTCTGCTGGCTGCTTGCGCCTGTGGCAGCCTCGGCCCTGCTGCTCACCCCGTGTCACTTGCTTCCTGGTTCATTCCCAGACACTCTGCCAGGAATAAGCTAAACTCAGACGACAGTGGCGCATCTCAGACCGTCCTTTGCCTTCTCTCCAAACGCACTAACCCCCACTGGCTGGTGTCCTCCTAGGAGCAGCATACAAGAGTATGTGTGCACAGCCATCTAAAAAGGACTCAGGGAGGAAGAAACACGCAGTGACAAGTGCCTTCCATGTAGCGGGTGCTGTGCTGGGTGCGAGGCGAGTGTTAGCTTTTTTAAGACAACCTAGTGGAGAAGTGGTTTTATTCCCTTTGTATAAGTGAGACGAAAACACAGGAGATAAACATGCCCAGAGGTCGGATGCATTTAAGCAGCAGAGCTGTAAGTCCAAGGCAGGTCTTTGTTGTCTTCAAAGGGCCCCTTCACAGTAGCATCCTCTGTCCCTCATGAGCAGTTACAGATTGAACAGACTGATTTCTCTGTCCCCTGGGTGTTGCTGAGAGCCACCATGTGCCTAGCACTGTGCAGGGACTAAGAACATAGCCATGGGTCAGGCTTGCCGCAGAGCACAAGCCCAGCAGGGCTGGTCCGTGCACACTCAGCAGTCCTTCCAGGGAACACAGTGGTCCGGAAGGGACCAGTCCCAGAGCAGATGCAGACTCGTTATCAGGGCCCACAGGGCGGGGGAGAGGGGCAGACCCTCAAGAGGAAGAGGAATGCCCTTCTGGGGTTTCTGGAACACATGCACACTCCAGTCTCTTTCTCTTCCTCGTTCCCTTTTAATTCAACTGTTAGCTTCAAAACACCGTCCAGGAACTCTTTCCACTCTCTCTTGCTCTGACCAGCATTACTGCCCTAAACATCAGCCCCTTTGTTGCTGGTTACCATTCAGTCCCCCTGTGGCTCCCACTCTTGGGGCAGGAATTGGGATGTTCCAGCTTTGCCCATGTGAGCGTCCACTCTGAAACAGAATTGGCTGCGCTGACCGCCTTGTGGCACTGCCACGAATGGCCGAGACCACCGCTGACAAGTGACAAACTGTTGGGAACCACGGAGTTGAAGGGACTGGAGCTGCTGTCAGAATGCTCGGAGACAGCCCAGCTTGTACACGCTCGGAGCCCCGTGTTTCCCGGCCTCACGTGTCAGAAAGCCCATTGTTTAATCAAACCTGAGCTGGGCTGGCACCTGTGGCTCAATCGGCTAAGGTGCCAGCCACGTACACCTAAGGTGGCGGGTTCGAATCCCCAGCCTGGGCCGCCAAACAACAATGATGGCTGCAACCAAAAAATGGCCGGGCATTGTGGTGGACGCCTGTGGTCCCAGCTGCTTGGGAGGCGGAGGCAGGAGACTCGCTTGAGCCCAGGAGTTGGAGGTTGCTATGAGCTGTGATGCCATGGCACTCTACCCAGGGGGATAGCTTGAGGGTCCGTCTCAGAAAAAAAAAAAAATCAAACCTGAGCTGTAAGGAATCCAAGTGGTTCTCATGCTAGTTCCCAGATGCCTATGAATATCTGTCAGTGTGGTGATTAGCCTGTGATTTTTGATCTTTCCTGATTAATTCTAAGCTGTATGAACTTACTTAATACAATTATCATCATCTCATGATGTGGTTACTTATTAACTTCTCGGAGCTCTAATAGCTT
>CAUYQV010172788.1:0-10163 GCA_963574575.1 Galagoides demidoff | reverse complement strand
AATGTGTGTGGTGCAACAAGGTGGGAGTCGAGCCCGTGGGGAAAGAGCATGTAGTAATCATTAAGCACATTGTCCTAGTATGTGGGACCCCCACACCTGTTGTATACTGTTTCAATAAAAGACCACGGCAGGTTTGTCAGGGCTTCCCTGCACCTATGGGAAGTCCACCTCTTGCAAGCATTTATACTTCTATCTGTGTTCTGGCTGTTGTATTTGCATGGTGACGGGGTGCCACAGCAGCACCGACACCCCCTTGTGGCAATTTATCAATCTTGCTTTCACAACATCCCTGATCACCAAACCAAACTGTTAGCAACTATTGACAACTATGTTTATCTCTTTGTTTGGGGGTCTCTTGTAAGCCAACAGAGTAGCCAACAAAATATACTATTCCAAGTTCTGCCCAATTGGAAGACAGCCTCTTACTCAGTGCATTTCAGTGACATCGGTGGCTGAAATTTTAAGCATATAGCAGGCAGTCCATTTCCAGTTGATGTGAGAGTAACTTCCAGAACCATCACTCCTACAGAACTTCATATGCTGTATGTTTGGATGATTTGTACAATTTGTGTCCTCTGTGACTAGAGAACTTCTTTGAATCCTTGATATTACATTTGAGGTGTTTCCTAAACTGCCTAAAGATTCACTTGTGGACACAGAGGAAACATATTAGACGTGTGTCTATGCATGTATTTAACTACAACATATATGCATGTTTATGTATAAGCTGGTATCTCTCTCTCTCCTCTCTCATATATTTAGAGATATTTACAGAAACAGATACACATGTGCATCCACTTATCAACACCAGTGCAGAATAGGTTGCAAGCACAAGACCTCTAGAGAAGACTATGGAGAAAATTCAATGCAGAAGAGAAATGTGTACAAGTATTAGGGGCTGAATGTGTACCCCCCAAATTTATATGTTTAAAAATTAACCCACATGGTGATCATATTTGCAACTGGGGACTCTGGAAGTGACTAGGTCATGGCCCTCCTGAATGAGATCAGCATCTTTATAAGAAATAACAGACAGCTTCTTTCTCCTCTCCCTACACTCTATCATGAGGATGAAAAGAGAACACAGCCTTCTCCAAGTGAGGAGTGCCCCTACTGGCCATTGAATCTGCTGGTGTCTTGATCTTGGACTTCCCAGAGTCCAAAACTGGGCGAAATAATTTTCTGTTATTTCACCATTCAGTTTATTATTTTCTGCTATGGCAGCTTAAACTGAATAAGATAAGGATTCCATGAAAATTATTTATGCCTTCTGTCTTATTTATTTAATTTTTCTATTTTTACTACAATGGTGTTGATAAATGTATGCACATGTTTATCTATTTCTATAAATATCTCTAAATATATGAGGAGAGAGATACCAGCTTTTATATGAACATATATATATTTATACATATGCTGTAGTTAAAGATGTGCATATATATATGTATATATATATATCATCATATATGTTTGCTCTGTGTCCACCAGTGCATCCTTAGGCAGTTTAGGAAGTGCTTCATTTCTCTGGTCACAGAGGGCACAAATTGTACAAATCATACAATTGTTTGTAAGATCCTTTTTCATGTTATAAAATATTTGTGTGTCTTATATAATAAAAATCTAAAATACTGCCTATGTGAAGGACTCAACTATAACTCAGACCTTGGACTTCATCTTACAAACACAGATAATATAACCTAATAATTATGTACCCTTATATTAGACTTAACCAATTTTAAAATAAATTTTGAACTTTAAAAATATACATTAAAAATGAATCTGCATGACAAAAATAAATAAAAAAAATTTAAAACCATATATTATATGTCCATTCGCTGGTAATATCTTCAAGAAAGGGGTCTCATTTGGAAAACAGAGATGTTAAGAGTATCTTCCTCATAGTGTTGTTGAAAAATTACATAAAATAAGAATATAAAGTTTGGCATATAGTAAACTTCAAATAAATACTTGTTTTCATAATGGTTTGGTTTATTATGTCAAGCATTATAGGAAATCTGGGAAGACACAAAGGTATAAGTTATGATGTTTTCTCCTTTAAGCTTCTAATCCATCTAAAGACAAATTAATGCAAGGATTAAAGGGCACTGTTAAATTTAGAAGTGTTGAGCTTGAAACCTACTCTGCCTAATCAGCTATGTAATCTTCGGAAGGCAACTTAATATTTCTCAATGTCTTTTACTTCATCTTCAGTAGGGCTAATAATAGGCATTTCAAAGATTTCTTTAAGTAGTGAATCATGTAATACAAACTTTGTGAGCTTTAAGAGTGAATAGAAGAGAAAACTCAGTCATAACCGTGTCTGTCAAGAAGACTTTTGTGAAGGAGTTAGCATTCAACAGAGCCCTCAATGGAGGTAAGTAAGTTAAAGGGAGAAAATGAATGTTCTGAGAAACCTAGAAACTAAAGGAACATAGCAAATACAATAGCAGGAATAAACACAGGGATGGGGCACCAGTCAGTAAACATACCTGCCTGGCTAGAGTGAGTTATCCTTGTTAAATAGTGGTGGAGGATAAATGCTAGGATTTTGGATGATCCCTCTCCTGCTTTCAAATCCTAGGTCAGCTATTTACTACTGGTGTGAATAAAGTCTTTTTAGGTCTTTCTCTGTCCATATAAATCAGATAACCAAATATAGTATTCCAAATATACTATTCCCTTTACCCCTGGTTCTTCAAAGACATTCTTTAGTTTTCAGGTTTGTCTAAGAACAGTACACCTGAGTCCCTCAGTTTTTTCATTTGTGAAAAGATGATAATAGTATCCACATGACAGAGCTGTTGTTATTAAGGGATTCAATACATGTAAAGAACTTTACATGGTGCTTGGAATACAGTAAGTGCTGTAAAAATGTTTTAAAATTACTATTTAAATTTATATTTCAATTTTTAAAGTGTTAACTTATACTCAAAAATAATTCTTCAAATGAAATAAAGTAAACTTGTCTACTTTTTTCCATACTGTGTTTCTCAAGCTCAAAAAACTACTTTCTTCCCTGCGTTTATTTTCTGGTCAAAGTGAAATGTATGATACATGAAATTTAGTGTGACGGGGTGGTAAAACTTGGAACACTTTCTCGCTAGAAAGTGTTGTAATTGGTTTAATGAACAATAAAATAGCGTATTAAAATATTTCTTTGCTATCGCCTTATATTCCATTTCTTGTAAGTCACACTCTGATTTTGTAAAATATCTGTGAAGTGACAAGGTTCCACATCATCATTCCCCTAGAAAAGTGACCAAATCCACCATGGCTAATTTGGAAGTCTTTCTCAAAATGCAAATGGAAAGTAAAGCAAAGAAATTAGTCATGGAATTCAACTCTTTCCTTCGCGTCCTGGAGTTCTCCTAAAAATATACTTCTCTAGATAGTACTTCTCTGTGTAATTATAGCTTTTGTTAAGACTTATATGAAGATGATAAAGAGAATTGTCTTATGAGCCTCTTGGCAGCTTTCTGGCTTTATGCTATGTATGTTGACAAGCCAGTACTCCTAAGCACCAAGGCTGATTGAATAGGTGAATTATTACGAGGGCACAGAGAATCATAAACTTTCATGATTAAAAGGACATTAATAGTTTTCTACTTTAAAAGCACTTCCAAATAAAATGTCCCTGCCAAGAAGTTGCACACATATGATGAAATATACTGTGATAAGAGAATTAAAGGGAAATTCATCCTCACGTGTATTGTAGAAGATAGTGTTTTTTTCCATTTTTCCCTTCCTATAGGAATTAAGAAAATAACTAGTTATCTCCCTAGATCCTTTCTGGAGAGTTGATTTTTGATAAAAAATTTTTTTCTTATAATAATTTGAAACCATATCCTCTCAATTTAGCTTTCTCTTTTATTCATTGATTTCTTTAGATGCTACACCACCAACCATTACTCCCTTTTCAATGTGAAATTGTGCAGATTTGGAGAAGAGCTCACCTCCAAAAAAATGAACGAAATGGATATGTTAGTTATTTTCTTTTCTTTTCTTTCTTCTCCTTTTTTTTTTTTTTTTTTAATAGCAGAGCCATCATCAGGGCTATGGCCACTATGGATGGGATGCCTGCTACTAATCTGAGAGATGGTCTGCAGTCTGCTTCTTTCCCTCCCATAACAGGAGAGGAAGTTGTGTTCCCCGGCAGTGTAAAGTTCAGTGAAAAACCAGCACAAATAACCTTTCCTTCTGGGACAACATTAGAATAAGAGGTCCATTAGGCCTCTTAGGTCAGCGTCCTCTTGCTCAAGAGATGTCACCATGTCCTTTATGCTAACACCAACCAAGCCAATAGGTGCCACAAGGACACTTCATTCTTATCTCAGAAATCAACTCCTTGTGCAACATTATTATTGTTGTTGCTGTTTTTATTTTAGATTAGTTTAGATAACATCTATAGAGGTAACAATTAGAGTTCTTTGTTGGAGCAAGATGGATAACTTGAGGCAGCTTTTGTCAGAAGATCCTGTAAAGAGACAGCAGAAAAGCCAAAGGTGGGGAGTTGAACACAAAATGTCAGGTGCACACCATCCCCACTGAGACAAACCTCAAGGATGAGAAAGAAGAAGAAAGTTAACAGAATACAGGTACTGAACAACATCTTGGAAGGCTCTCGTCAAGAGGGTGGGAAACCCATGTCCCAAACCCTGATGCCCACACAGTTGGCTTTCAATGAATGAGCAAGGAACAAAGTACCTCTCACCTTAGTCCACAGGAGGCAGTCCCAAGTTCCCTATTCTCCTACACCTGGGAAGATCCAGCTCTGAGCCCAGTCCCCATCCTGCCTCGCAGAAAAGAGGACAGATTTTCTCTCTATCCTCTTCTGGGTCCACAGTCCATTTTCCCCAATCTGGTTACCAGGTGGATTGCCCTCTTCAGAGGTTGGAGTATTTGAGGAATACTCTAAGAGGCTGATCCATTGTGTGGGTCCCTGAGCAGTGGTACAGAAACAGTGGTGCTGTAGTAATAACTTTGGTGTAGAGAGGTGTGATCTCAGTTGCCTCCCTTTCCTGCAAGAGGAGTACCTCCCCCAACCCCTCCTTGCTCACTTTGCCTGGACAAGCTTGGCTAAAAATCTCTGCTGAAAGCCATGTGTTATTGCTCTCTTG
Source organism: Galagoides demidoff (assembly GCA_963574575.1). Classification (NCBI taxonomy): domain Eukaryota; kingdom Metazoa; phylum Chordata; class Mammalia; order Primates; family Galagidae; genus Galagoides; species Galagoides demidoff. Next base: position 5,046 of record CAUYQV010172788.1, on the reverse strand, counting down.
CCATCACTATTTGATTACTTGTGCTGTGGTGAGAGAGGTTGGATAGGGAGGGAAGATTCTATGGGTCTATCTGCAGATTCTCCTATAGCTATCGCAGGCAAGGACAGGGCTACAAGCAGGCAGATCTTGGTTCAGTGGAAGTTACAAATAAGTGCTGTAACACCTTAGAATTGGGTGCAGGGCAAGCAGACACCAGGATAGAACCAGGCTGTGCTAACCCACCAGGCTGGCACTCTGAGACTCTGGTTGCAGTCCTGAAAGAGAGTTTGCAAGGCTGTTAGGGAAAGGCCACAAGCACAAGATCCAGCTAATTAGAAAAGGGGAGATTAGCTCTAGTTCCTGGGGCCTTCCAATCTGATCTCACTCTGGCAGTTCTAATTGCCAGTTATGTTGGTACAGTGTTTCCTAAGGGTTCCAAAGTAAATCTCTCAGTATCTATTTAGGGACAGCCTATAATTCCAAATAAAAAAGTATCATATATATTTTTTCAAGCTGAAAATACTCCTGGGGAGGAGAAGCAGAAGATTTCTAGCAAGATGAAAAATCAGAGCTGAGCAACTCCCACAAGAGATTAAAAGGGAGATACAACAGAGAATACCATCCATACAGAAATTGCTGAAATGTCAGAAATAGAATTTATAATATGGCTGAAAAATAAGACGAATGGAATGAAGGAGAAGATGGAAATAGAAATTCAAAAACTAGTCCAAATTTGTCTCAAAAAATTAATGACTTTAAAGACAAAGTTGTAAAGATATGGCAGAGCTTTAAGATTGAAAGAGGTAGTCAAGGAGCTTAGAAATTCAGTGGAGATCCTCAGTAATACAGTTGATGATGAAGAAGAAATCTCAGAAATTGAAGACAAGAACTTTGAACTATACCAAACATTCAATGAGGCAGAAAGGAGAACAAAAACAGAATACTCATTGAGAGAGTTAATGGATCATTCCAAAAGACAAAACATCCAAATTATAGGGGTCCTGAAGGAGAAGAAGATGGTTCTAAAGACACTGATGCTCTTGTCTGAGATATTATGGTGGTGAATTTCCCAAGCATTGTGAGAGTCACAGAAATTCAGATAGTAGATAGTTTCAGAACTCCAGCATGACTCAATCCAAACAGAGCTCCTCCTAGACACATTATAATCAACTTTTCCAAAGCTAATATGAAGAAAAAAAAATCCTTCATGAATCCAGGCATTTCTCCCCTTCCCTACAAAGGGAAAAATATTAGGACCACAGATCTTTCAGCAGAAATTTTTCAAGCCAGAAAAGGATGGTAATCAGCCTTTAACCTTCTTAAACAACAACAAAAAAATTGCAGCTCAGGATCTTATATCCTGCTAAACTGAGTTTTGTTTGTGAAGGAGAAATCAAATATTTTACCAACATGCAAACACTGAGGAAATTTGCCAAGACTAGACCAGCTCTACAGGAAATACTCAGACTCACTCTTCATAATGACCAACATGATGGCACATCACCATAGTAAATGCGTTCAATAATTAAACAATAAAGCTTAGCCTCCACAATGGTTCTGGGGCAAAAAAATATGTTCTAAACCTCTGAAAAACAGAAGGACCAAAACTCCACCATACCTATCAATTCTCTCATTAAATGTGAATGGCTCGAATTCTCCTCTAAAGAGGCAAAGGCTGGCTGACTAAATACAAAAGGTCAGCCATGAAATCTGCAAGAAACACATATAACCTCAAAGGATAAAAAAAAAGACTTAAGGGGAAGGAATGAAAAACAATTGTCCAAGCAAATGCAAATCAGAAAAAAGGAGGAGTTGCAATCTTATCAGCAGATACAATTGGATTTAAATCAACAAAAATGAGGGAAGATGAGGATGGACATTACACTTGTCAAAGGAAGTACCTAACATGAAGAGATTTCAATGAACATTTATGCACTATATTTGAATGCTCCATGTTTCATGAAACAAACTCTAAATTATCTGAACAATATGAATCTTCCTGTACTATAATAGTTGGAGATTTTAACACCTCCTTGACAGTACTGGACAGATCCACCAAGAAGAAACTAAACAAATAAATAATGGACTTAAATGCGACCATAGAACAAATGAACTTAACAGACACAGAAAGAACTTTTATCTTAACAAAACTGAATACACATTCTTCTTATCAGCCCATGGATTACCCTTTAAATTGATCATATCTTAGGACATAAGTCTAACCTCAAAAACTTCAGAGAAATAGAAATAATTCCTTATTTTTTTCTTGGAGCACCAAGAAATAAAAGTTAAACTCAACAATAATAGAAATACTCATGCCCCCAAAACATGCCCCCAAAACAATGTTCACCCTACATTGAACAACAGCTGGGTGAAATAAGACTAAGAAGTAAATCATTATATTTCTTGAACAAAATGATAAGAAAGCCACAAGCTATCAAACCCTGTGAGATACTTCAATGCTGGTCCTAAGAAGGAAATTTATAGCATTAGATGCCTTCATTAAGAAACTAGAAAGAGAACAAGTCAGTAACCTAATGGTCCTTGTCAAGCACCTGGAAAAAAATAAAAACAATCTAGCTACAAACCTAGCAGAAGAAAAGAAATAACTAAAATTAGAGCAAAATTAAGTGAAATTGTAAAGAAAAGAATCATCAGAAAGTGAACAAAACATAAAGTCGGTTCTTTGAAAAAATTAATGAAATTGATAAACCAATGGTCTGACTAACCAGGAAAAGAAAAGTAGGATCTTAGTAACTTTAATGAGAAATAATAAAGGAAAAATAACAACAGATACCACAGAAATACAAAAGATCCTTGATGATTACTACAAAAAACTCTATGTCTAAAAATATGAATACATAGAGGAAATGGACCAAGACCTGGAATCACAACACCTTCCTACACTCAACCAGAAATAATTAGGGATTTTGAATAGATCTATATTAACCATTGAAATAGCATCAAGTATACAAAATCTTCCAACATAGAAGTCCCTGGACCAGATGGTTTCATACCAGAATTCTATTAAACATTCAAAGAGGAACTAGTATCTATGATATATAAGCTATTCTGAAACATAGAGAAGGAAGGAATCCTCCCCAACATGGCTTATGAAGCAAATATCACCCTGATTCCAAAATCAGGAAAGTATCCAATGAAAAAAGAAAATTATAGGTTAATATCATTAATGAATATCGATGCAAAAATATTCAGTAAGATCTTAGCAAGCAGAATACAGAGAAACAATAAAATAGTTTTAGGCCATGATCAAGCTGGTTTTACCCCAAGATGCAAGGCTGGTTCAATACACGTAAATTCATAAGTGTAATCCATCACATATGTAAAGTCAAAAATAAAGACTATATGATTCTCTCAACTGATGCAGAAAAGGCTTTTGACAATATCCAGCATCATTTATTGACAGGCCAGGCACAGTATCTCATGCCTGCAATCCTAGCACTTGGGAGGCTGAGGAGGGTGAATCATCTGAGCTCAAAGGTTCAAGACCTCCCTGAGCCAGAGAGAGATTTTGTATCTAAAAATAAAAAAGAAAGAAAGAAAGAAAAGCAAGAAAGAAACAAAGAGAGAGAGAGAGAAAGAAAAAAGAAAAAAAGAACAGTCTTAGGTGGGACATTTCTTAAACTGATAAAGGTCATCTACAACAAACCCACAGTCAATATCACATTGGATAGAGTAAAACTAAAAGTATTTCCATTTAAAACGGCCACTAGACAAGGATACTCACTGTTACCACTGCCGTTCAACATAGTTCTTATATCCCAGCCATTGCAATCAGGAAGGAGAAAGAAATCAAGTATATTCAAATGGGGTCAGAGGAGATCAAAGTCTCGCTTTTCACAGATAACATGAAAAACCCCCAAGGACTCAACTACACAGCTCTTAGAAGTGATCAAGGATTATAGTAGTGTCTTGAGATACAAAATCAACATGCACAAACCAGTAGTCTTTATAGATGCCAATAACAATCAAGTTGGTAATAAAATCACAGACTCTATGCCTTTTATAGTAGCTGCAAAAAAGATAAAATATTTGGGTGTTAAACATCTAACAAAGAGTGTTAAAGATCTCTAAAAAGACAACTATGAAACCCTGAGAAAAGAAATAGTGGAAGATGTTAACAAATGGAAAAACATACCATGCTCATGGTTGGGAAGAATTAACATTGTTAAAATGTCCATTCTATCCAAAGCATTATACATATTTAATGCAATACCCATCAAGGCACCAATGTCATACTTTGAAGAACTTGAGTAAGTAGTATAGCCAGGTGTTGTGGCAGGCACTGTGGTAAGCTACTCGGGAGGCTGAGGCAAGAGAATCACTTAAGCCCAGGAGTTGGAGGTTGCTGTGAGCTGTGACACCACAGCACTCTACCAAGGGTGATAAAGTAAGACTCTGTCTCTAAAAAAAAAAAAAAAAAAAAAAAAGTAGTACTTTGTTTCATATGGAGCCAGAAAAAACCACAAATAGCCAATGTGATTCTAAGAAATACAAAGAAATTTGGAGGCATCATGTTACCAGATTCCAGTTTATACTCCAAGTCTGTAAGTGACCAGAACAGCATGGTGCTGGCACAAAAATAGAGATACAGACCTATGGAACAGGATAGAGAATCTAGAGATAGCCACATATCACTATTTGATCTTTGAAAAAACAATCAAAAATATGCAATGGCATAAACAAATACTATTTAATAAATCAGGCGTCATCGAACAACGGCCCACAGGCCTCATGTGGCCTGCCAAGGACATTTATCCGGCCCACTGGGTATTTTCGCTGCCACTGCCTGTCCTGCTTAGCAGCCGACTCATCCCAGGGCCCACAGTCCAGCCCTCCAACAGTCTGAGGGACAGTGAACTGGCCCCCTGTTTAAAAAGTTTGAGGACCCCTGGGGTGCTGGAAGAACTGGTTAGCCACATACAGAAGACCGGAACTGGACCCACATTTCTCACCAGTGACAAAAATTTATTTTCATTGGATAAAAGATCTAAATTTAAGACACAAAACAATAAAAACATTAGAAGAGAGTGTGGGGAAATGCTT
>CAUYQV010172787.1:0-10465 GCA_963574575.1 Galagoides demidoff | reverse complement strand
GCCTGTGGTCCCAGCTACTTGGGAGGTGGAGGCAGGAGACTCACTTGAGCCCAGGAGTTGGAGGTTGCTATGAGCTGTGATGCCATGGCACTCTACCCAGGGGGATAGCTTGAGGCTCTGTCTCAAAAAAAAAAAAAATATCACCCAGGCATGGTGACATGAGCCTGTGCCCCCAGCTGCTAAGGAGGCTGAGGCAATAGGATCGTTTGAGCCTCCAGGAGCTGGAGGTCACAGCAAGCTATGATGGTGCCACTGCACTCCAGCCTGGGCAACAGAGAGAACCTGTCTCTAAAAAAATAAATAAATAAGTGCCGTGTAAACAAAGGGAATACCTGGGCCGGGGTAATTAATGAAGAAAAGAGGTTTATTTGGCTATCTGTAGGCTGTACAAGAAGCCAGCATCTGCCACTGGTGAGTTCAAGTTCCTTTCACTCCGTGGGAGGGGAAGACAGTGGTGTGTGCAGAAATCACGTGGTGAGAGAGACAGAGAAGGTGCCAAATTCTTCTAACAACCAGCTCTCCCAGGAACTGACAGCAAGAACTCACAGAACTCACTCATAACGCCACGCCATTCACAAGGGATCCACCCTCATGACCCAAATGCCTCGCACTAGGCTCCACCTCTAAGACTGGGCTTCAGATTTCAACTTGAGATGAGGAAGAGTCAGATATCCGAATGACAGCAAGTGGTAAAAAGAAAGGCATGTTGGGGTTTCATTTTGTTCAGATGCGCTCTGCCGTTCTTGCTGTTTTTATGTGCTCTTTCATTGTTCTTTAGGTTTGGTGATGGTTGTGGCAGGTGCCTGTAGTCCCATCTGCTACGGAGGCTGAGGCAGGAGGATCACTTGAGCCCAGGGGTCTGAGGTTGCTGTGAGTTATGATGACACCACTCCACCCTCCCCAGGGTGACAGAGTGACACTCTTTCACAAAAAAAGAAATTTAAAAGATGGCATGGGGGTAGGGGAGGTTGGATATGCACTCCAGCCCCCCAGTCCTGTGCTCACTGGGCAGGGGGCTTCAGAAGGAGGTTTTGTTGAGGGTTTTTTCCTTTTTATTTTTGGTTGGCATGTAATAATTGCACATATGTATGGGATACAGAATCATGCTTCATTACAGGTATACAACTGAGCAACGCTCAAATCAGAGTAATTAGCACACCCATTACTTCAAACATTTATCATTTGTTTGTGTTGTGAATATTCAAAATCCTCGCTTCTAGATTTCTGAAAATATGCAATAAATTCCACTTAACTATATCCACTCCACTGTGGTGCAGAACATCAGAACTCTCCTCCAATCGCCTGTAATTTAATTGACCTCTCCCTATCCTCCCTTCCCCTGACCCTCCTCAGCCTCTAACGCCTACAAGTCACTCTCCACCTTCATAAGCTCAAATCATTTTAGCTCCCACAGACCAGTGAGATCATGCGGTATTTATCTTTCTGTGCCAAACTTACTTTGCTTGGCATAATATTCCCCAGGCTCAACAAGATTTCACTCTTTTTTTATGGCTGAATAGTATTCGGTTGTGTACGTACACATTTTTCTCTATCCGCTCCTCTGCGGATGGACCCCGAGGCTGATCCCACAGGTTAGCTACTGTGACTAGCGCTGAGATACACACGGCGGTGCAGCCATCCCTCTGATACACTGATGCGGGCGGGGCCTTCTCAAGAAGAGTGACTAACCCAGGTCAATTGTGGGGCCACTGCCTGTCACTTTATAGGGAGCTGGGATGTTCAGAGAGATAGAGCCAAAGAATGAATAACTCTATAGTTTCTACAGGGAAGGGCAGAGGGGCAGAGTTGTGGGCTTGGAATTATCCTTTCTCATTATTGGAGAAATTCTCGTTAATTCGAAATTGTTCGCTCCATCCTTCTCCCAGTCCCCATCCCCACGCCCCCAGGTGGTGGTCCTCTGTGGATGGGGCGGAGAACTAACCTTCAAGCCTCAGCTGGGTCAACCCCATCAACTTCACACCCCGCCCGCCCCGCGTCCTTCAACGCACCCGGCTCAGAGAGAGGGGCGATAGGAAGGATGCCGGGGTCCAACCCCCGCTCTGCTCCATCCTCGCTGTGAACCCCTGGGCCACTCGTGGGACAGCCGAGCCTCGGTTCTCCCGACCTGCGCCACCGGGACGGCGGGTCCCCGCGATGCGCGGCAGGGGGCGACCCGCGTAGCTGCCCCCCACCCCCCGCAGCCGCCGCTCAGGCCACGCCCCTCACCCGCGGGGGCCCGGCGGGCGGAGCGTTGCCCTGGCGACGCGCGTACACAGGCCGCGCGGGCGCGCGGGGTGAGGGCCGCGGGCTGGAGACTCCGCGGGAGCGCGGCCTCGCCCCGGAGCTGGCCCTGCGCCTCCCGAGCAGGCGGGGCTCTCGGCGGAGGTCGGGGCACGAGCTTCCTCCTCCCGCCAGGTGAGTGCCGCGCGGGCAGGGCCGGCGAGAAGACCGCAGGCAGCAGGCGACCCGCACAAGGGCTGGATAGGCGGAAGAGGCTGCTTCCTCGGCCCCTCCTCTGGGACGTCCCCAGGAACACCCCGGAGGAGCGGCCAGGACACCACCCCTTCCTCCCTAAGTGCAGCCCCCGCCCCGCCCCGCCCCCGGAGCCTTAGGCCCCTCCTGGGTACTGGCCTCGCCCCTCTTGGATGCCCTGTCGGGTACCGCTGGGATTAGTGGGGCGCCCCTGCTGACCCTGACTTACAGACGACACCCACCCGTGGCCAGACAGACCCTCTCACATACAACCTGGAGGAACTTCCACAGCTCCCAGGTCACTTCAGACCTTGTAGCCCCAATAGAAGTTTTGCTTTGGTAGCTCGGTCCTCGCCCATCTGTGGTCTGGGGTGAGTGCAGATGACTGAAGCTCTTTGTTCTTGACTAGTTGGTGATCTAGGACATTCAAAACTAGTTTGCAGACTTTAGCACATTTACATCCTTTTCTACAGTGTGCTCAGGTAAGCAGGTGGCCGCACAAGGTAAGATTAAGGTGGAGAAAGATTGCCCAACCCAGACAGCTGAAGAAATAGACTGTTAAGTTTTTCAAAATGTCATCGAGGGCAGGTACAGAAGGGGAAAATGAAAAGCAGTCATCATCAAAGGCTCCTAAGCTGCAGTGCTGCAGTGATTCACTTTATGGCCTCATTTCGTATTTTCATTCGTTCAGCAAGTAACTTTTTGAGCATGTACTACCTGGCAGCTGCGGGGGCTAGAGAAGGTGTAATGAACAAAACTGTGAAGGATCTGAGCTGTTACCATACTTGCAGGCTAACTGAGTTAGACTGGAACTGCTTGACAGATGCTGGCAGAAGACTGGAGACGCCAGGGCTAGAGACAAAGGACTTTTATTATTCACAGCACAACAGGCGGCCAGAGCTTCATGTTTGGGTTGGTTCCCCACCCCACCCCCCCAACAGCCCCTCAGGTGATGCAGAACAGCCCAGGTGGGAGCTGTGCACACAGTGGCCCTATGTCCCCCAGCTAAGGAACCCCAAGATTTTAAAAGGACTGCTAGCAAGCCTGCCTAACCTTTGCTCCGGAAGCAATATCTTTATCATAAACAAATATGCCCTCTGCCCTGGAGCGGACACTACTCCGGGATGTTTGCCCTCCAAATGTCCTTGGAAAGATTTTCTTCAGATCAAAGACAGTCTTTCCAAGGACATTTGGAGGGCAAACAAACATAAGAAACTCATGGGAATTCTTTACAAAATAACACAACCCAGGTGGCGCCTGTGGCTCAAAGGAGTAGGGCGCTGGCCCCATATGCCGGACCCAACCCCGCCCAAAAACTGCAAAAAAATAAAATAAATAAAATAACGCAACCCTAGCTCTCTTGAAACATATAGTGAAAGGGACACCTAAATAAAGGGGCAGGAAAATGGCAGAAAATAAGTCCAAGGGGGGAACTACAGCAGATACTTGCCAGTTAGACAATGCAAAGACAAGATGTCTTTAGGCAGAGTGGTCAGGTGTTCACCGAGAGGGGACGCCTGAGCAGAGAGAAGGCACCAGTCAAGGAAACATCAGGAGGAAGAGCTAAAAGACAAATCAGCAAATCGTCAGAGTTCTGGGATTTACTCTGGCGGCATTTCCTGTGGTTTTCCCACAGAAGAGAGATTTCTTGCAAGTTCACTTTAGATTAATTAGACTTGAACGTGGTGCTTGCTAATGTCCTCTGAGACTGAGTATTAATAACCCAGGCAATTTGACGGCAACAGGGCATGGTTCTTTTATAAAAGGAAATGTCTTTTCCCCTCTACTAATGACAGTGAACTTAATAAAATTCATTTCTCATGATATGAAAGTGTCAGTATTTGTGGAGGTGGAGGGGTTTCCCATAGACGTCAGGCTTATTTTAGTCTTCATATCCTTAAATAGGGTCTTTTCTTCCTTTCAGAGGATAGAATCCTGGTGGGGAGGACTTTCTGTCATTGCATGGCCTGAGTGTCACCAACAGTGCAGCCCTTTCCCCCACACAGGCGCAACAGAGAAGTGACAAGTTGAGCAGCCTGAGCAGGGATTGTACAAAAGGCCAGTCCTCTCCCTGCCCTTACCCCTGGGTGACCTTAACCCCTCTGAGTCTCAGCTTCCTCAGCTGTGAAGTAGGGACATAATGATATCTACCTTGCAGCAGGGCGGCTGTGAGGATGAAAAGAGTCATTGTGTATTCAAGGGTAAGTGCCTGCTTACTAGGGACTCGGTGAAGGATGACAGAGATAACGATGTAAAACAGAACCAGCCCTGAGACTCTAACACTGCCACACAGATGATTTTCGTTTTTATCCATCGTCCAATACCTGTGCATTTTAGTGACTTTTTGGCTGAAGAGAAGAAAGGACTTGCTGTTTGACGTGGCATTGGGATGGAAGATGTCACACTGTGTGCCTGCACGTCTCAAGTTAGAATTCAAGCATCATGACGAATCATTGTCAGCATTTTAGAATGTTCTGACGTTGCTGAAGTATTGGTTTTTAAAAAGCATGCATGGCATCAAAAGCATGAAAAGCATCAAAATATAAATGAATGGATAGATGGGTAGAAACGGAGCATGTGATAAAGCAAACAGCGAAATTCCAGTTGTAGGCTTGGCGCCTGTGGCTCAAGCGGCTAAGGCTCCAGCCACATACACCTAAGGTGGCGGGTTCGAATCCCCAGCCTGGGCCCGCCAAACAACAATGATGGCTGCAACCAAAAAATAGCCGGGCGTTGTGGCAGGTGCCTGTGGTCCCAGCTACTTGGGAGGCGGAGGCAAGAGACTCACTTGAGCCCAGGAGTTGGAGGTTGCTGTGAGCTGTGATGCCATGGCACTCTACCCAGGGAGATAGCTTGAGGCTCCATCTCAAAAAAAAAAGCTTAGGGTTCTTTGGATCAGGGTTTGAGAAGCTGATCTTAATGGCAGCAATAGAAGTCGTGAAAGGGGGGTTCAGTGTGTGCCAGACGCTATTCTAGATATTTCATCTGTATCATTATTTTAAATCCTCACAGAAACTAATTTTACAGATGAGGCCATGGAGGCACTGAGAGAGAAATAAGTAATTCATCCAAGGCCACAGAGCTAGGAGGCGGTGGGTTAGGAATTTTGAACTTGAATCCTTGACATGTCAGATAATTAACTTTATACCAAGCTTCGTAGGAGATGGAGAGCAATGAGCAGCAGAATTCGGATTTGCTGTTGGTTGTTTGGGCGCTTGTTTGGGCCCTGAGTTAAGATGTGTCCTCTGTTTGGTGAGTGGAACCAAGCTCTTGCTCTGTGCTAGAGATCACTGTTAGAAAAGATAGTTTCAAAACATGCAGAAGTGCCTTTGGGTCCATTGTCAAGTCATGCATCTGCTCCCACCTCAGCTGACGGCTCCCTTTGGACTGGCGATATGGTCTATTGTATTCGTTCTAAGTATGATGTGGTTTTATAAATACAGGACTGTATCATTCTAACCCATATCTTTCTGAAAACCTTATTTAGGGAAAACAGAGAGAATGAAAGCCTACCTAAAGAGCGCAGATGGCTTTTTTGTCCTAAATAAAAGTACTACAATTGGGAGGCATAAGGATTCAGACCTTGTTTTAGAGGTAAGAACTCTTCCCACCTGTTCCCCAGCCCTCTCCAGCCCTGCCCTCCCGCCATCCTTATTGCTCTCTGGGTGCAGAATATAAAGATAACACACGTCTTTCCTTGAAGTGCTACTAATAACCAGTCGCTTAATGTACTGTGTTTCCCTGGTGTCTGTAGAGAAGCTGAACGCAGGGCAGAATGCAGTGTGCCCTTTGTCCTGTGCAGAACACATCTGGGGATGTCCCACCTGTCATGCTCTCCCTGTTATCCTGTGGGGTGTTTGGGAGGTGGACACAGGGCCAGTGCGTGGACCTGCACCTTACTCTGGGCTAGGCCGCTCTTGCTTTCCAAATTCCTTGGGACTGTCATGGGCTCCTTGGAGCGTTGGAACCCACGGAGCTCCAAGCAGTAAATCAGGGCATGCCCTGGGCTTAGCCTCAGCCATCTTTCACTTCATTTTGTTCTCTGAATTACCTGTGGTGTGGTCCAAACAAAAGCCTCAGCTCATTGACAGCCAAGGAAGTTGGAAGAAAGAGAAGAATAATAAAAACAGTGGCTTTGAGCCTTTTTAAATCTTGACGGGGGTTAAAATATCAAAATGGGGCTCAGCGCCTAAGGCGCCAGCCACATACACCTAAGGTGGAGGGTTCAAATCCAGCCCCGGCCCTCCAAACAACAATGATGGCTGCAACCAAAAAAATAGCTGAGCATTGTGGCGGGCACCTGTGGTCCCAGCTACTTGGGAGGCTGAGACAGGAGACTGGCTTAAGCCCAGGAGTTGGAGGTTGCTGTGAGCTGTGATGCCATGGCATTCTACCCAGGGGGATAGCTTGAGGCTCCATCTCAGGAAAAAAAAAAAAAAGATAATGTTTCACTGGGAGGCACCTGTGGCTCAGTGAGTAGGGCACTGGCCCCATATACCAAGGGTGGCAGGTTCAAACCCAGCCCTGGCCAAACTGCAACAAAAAATAGCCTGGCATTGTGGTGGGCGCCTGTAGTCCCAGCTACTTGGGAGGCTGAGGCAAAAGAATTGCCTAAGCCCAGGAGTTGGAGGTTCCTGTGAACTGTGATGCCACAGCACTCTACCCAGGGTGACAGCCTGAGGCTCTGTCTTAAAAAAAAAAAATCAAAATGGACAGAGAAAGCAATGCAAATTCTTTGTAACTATGAAAAGTAGATCTCTTTCAGACAATAGACTTTTTTAACCCTTTATTTGGAATTACACCCAGTTCCCCCCAATGGTTACAAATTATGTGACTATAACAATATCAAACCAGGAAATCAACATTGGTATAGTGTGTATAATTCTATATCATATTATCATATGTGTAGATTCATGCTGAGCAATCCACATATAGAACTATTCCATTATCAAAGATCTCCCCGATACCCCTTTATAGCTACAGTATCTTTTTCCCCACCATCCCTCACCCCTGGAAACCACTAATCTGTTCTGATTTATCATTTTGAAAATATCATATGAATAAATGAAATTATGCAGTGTGTGAGTTTTCTTTTTCTTCTTCTTCTTTTTTTTTTTGTGTGTGTGTGTGAGACAAGGTCTCACTCTGTCACCCAGGCTGGAGTGCAGTGGCATCATTGTAGTTCACTGCAACCACAAATGCCTGGGCCAAGCAATCCTCCTGCCCCAGCCTCCCACGTAGCTGGGACTGTAGGTGTTTTTGTAAAGACAGAATATTATTATGTTGCTTGGGCTGGTTTCAAACTCCTGGACTCAAGCTCCTGCCTTGGCCTCCCAGGGTGCTGGGATTACAGGCATGAGCCACTGTGCTTGGCAGTGTGGCATTTTAAGACTAAGATTTTTGTTCCCTTTTGTTCAAGTGTCAGGTCTATGAACAGTTCACAGAGTCCTTGATCTTGAAGATTTTCTCCTATGTTTTCTTCTTCTTTTTTCTTTTTGAGACAGAGCCTCAAGCTGTCCCCCTGGGTAGAGTGCCATGGCCTCACTGCTCACAGCAACCTCCAACTCCTGGGCTCAAGCGATTCTCCTTCCTCAGCCTCCCAAGCAGCTGGGACCACAGGCACCCGCCACAACGCCTGGCCACTTTTTGGTTGCAGCCATCATTGTTGTCTGGTGGGCCCAGGCTGGATTCGAACCCGTCACCTCAGGTGTATGTGGCTTGCGCCCCAGCCACTTGAGCCACAGGTGCCGAGCCCCTATGTTTTCTTCTAAAAGTTTTAGACTTTTATACTTAAATCTATGATCCATTATGAGTTAATTTTTATATAGAATGTGAGTTTTAGGTCAAGGTTCTTTTTTGTTTGGGCCTGTGTATATCCAGTTGTCTTTCTTAAAAAGACAGTCCTTTCTCCATTGAACTGCTTTTGCATTTTTATTAAAAATCATTTGGCTATACTTGTGTGAGAGCTACTTTTGAGTACTCTGTTATATTCCATTGATCTGTGTGTCTGTCCCTCTACCAAGATGATGTAGTCTCAGCTACTATAGCTACATATGGCTTAAATCAGACTGAGGGATTCCTCTCATTTTATTCTTCATTTTCAAAATGGTTCTACCTATTCTAGCTCCTTTGCCTCCAAGTTTTGTTTTTTTTGGGTTTTTTTGAGACAGGGCCTCAAGCTGTCCCCCTGGGTAGGGTGCTGTGGCATCACAGCTCACAGCAACCTCCAACTCCTGGGCTCAAGCGAGTCTCCTGCCTCCGCCTCCCAAGTAGCTGGGACTACAGGCGCCCGCCACAATGCCCAGCTATTTTTTGGTTGCAGCCATTGTTGTTTGGCAGCCCAGGCTGGATTCAAACCCACCAGCTAAGGTGTATGTGGCTGGCACCTTAGCCGCTTGAGCCACAGGCGCCGAGCTGGCTATTTCTTTTTTGGTCACAGCCATCATTGTTGTTTAGTGGGCCCAGGCTGGATTTGAACCTGCCACCTTAGGTGTATATGGCTAGCACCCTAGCTACTTGAGCCACAGGTGCCGAGCCTGCCTCCAAGTTTTAGAATAAATCTCTCTCTAGCTATAAAATATCTTGCTGGGATTTTGATAGAAATGTTATTTATTTATTTAATTTTTTTTTGGCTGGGTCTGGGTTTGAACCCTCAACCTCCGGTATATGGGGTCGGCGCCCTACTCCTTTGAGCCACAGGCGCCACCCTAGAAATGTTATTTAAACCTATATGTCAATGTGGAAAGAACTGCTATTTTACTATGTTGTTTTCCATTCCATGAAGATGGTACGTTTCTTCTTCAGTTTTGTTCATGAGTGTTTTATAGCTTTAAGCCTACAAGTCCTATACATGTCTGGTTAGATTTATGCTTAAGTATTTCTCTCTCTTTTTTTTTTTTTGCAAGGTATGATAAATAGTATCATACTTTTAATTTCAATGTCCACCTGGTCCTTGCTGGTATACAGAAATGCAGTTGATTTTTTATTTTCACTTTTATTTGCTTACCCAAGTGATGGATACTTAACAGAAATGCAGTTGATTTTTTTGTATGCTTATGGGGTATTGGGCAATCGTGACTGAATTTTCTTCAAGGCTTTTTGTAGATTTCTTGGGCTAGGATATGTAAATAACAATGTCATCACTTGCAAATAAGAATGATGTTACTTTTCCCTTTTTGATCTGTGTACCTTTAATTTCCTTTTCTTGCAATATTGCATTGGCCAGAACTTCTTCTAGTACTCTGTTGCGTAAGAGTGGTGGGAGCAGTATAAATGTTGATATTTGCTTTGTTTCTGATTTTAGGAGAAAAGCATTCAGTCTTTCACCATTCAGTATGGTGTTAACTGTAGGTTTTGGGCAGATCATTTTGATCAACCTGAGAAAGTTTCCCCTCTATTTCTAGTTTTCTGAGAGTATTTGTCATAAATTCTACGGATTCAAGAATAACTCAACTTACCTGCCCTGGAGGCGCTTATCCAGGATGTGGTCTGCTGACAAGGAGGCATACCCACTACTGCTCAGTGCACGAAGTGGGGAAAACAAAAAGATTTGTGATTTCCTCCGCATCATAATGAAAGATACGTTGTTAGGTTGATTCACTTTCTGTTTGGTAAATACAGGGATCCCTGTTTTGAACCTGATTATGATATTAGAAAACTATAATAATTTCTAAAAGCACAGGCTTGGGAAAGGGATCTAAATTTGAATCTCTTTAGGCATTGCTCTAGCCATGTGACTTCAAGAAAATTACTTGGTTCGGCGCCTGTGGCTCAATCGGCTAAGGCGCCAGCCACATACACCTAAGGTGGCGGGTTCAAATCCCCAGCCCGGGCCCGCCAAACAACAATGATGGCTGCAACCAAAAAATGGCTGGGCGTTGTGGCGGGTGCCTGTGGTCCCAGCTACTTGGGAGGCTGAGGCGGGAGACTCGCTTGAGCCCAGGAGTTGGAGGTTGCTATGAGCTGTGATGCCATGGCACTCTACCCAGGGGGA
>CAUYQV010172786.1:0-17391 GCA_963574575.1 Galagoides demidoff | reverse complement strand
CCAAACAACAATGACGGCTGCAACCAAAAAATAGCCGGGCATTGTGGCGGGCGCCTGTGGTCCCAGCTACTTGGGAGGCTGAGGCAGGAGACTTGCTTGAGCCCAGGAGTTGGAGGTTGCTGTGAGCTGTAATGCCACGGCACTCTACCCAGGGGGACAGCTTGAGGCTCTGTCTCAAAAAAAAAAAAAAAGAAAAATCCCTTTGTCTGCTGTGTGGAAGAGCAGATAATAAAGAGGTGCCAGAAAGACAGGAGCCATTTTTTAGAAGCAGAAGGAAGAGTTTAAAGAAGGGAGTGGTTAGTTCTGTTAAATACAGCTGGGAAGTCATTATGATAGAGACCAAGGAGTATCTATCTCCTGGATGTAGTATTAGTGAGTTTATTCATAACTTTTAGTTAGAAGAGTTGCAGTGAAGCGATTGAGGACTGTTACATAATGATGTAGTTTAGCACTGAGGATTAAAAACCATTCTTCATAGAAACTTAGGGTCAGTGATTGAAGGTTCTGATGAGGACGAAGATTATCTAATGAAAGAAAAAGATTATCGGCTGATGGGGTTCCTGTAAGTGGAACAATGGGGCGGAACAGAAGCACTAACATTATTTTGAATGTTCATGTGTCAGTTGTTCCTCTTAATTTTACAGGACAAGTATTATCATTGTTGGAAATTGGGAATATCTGTTTGGTGTAATTCAGATAGAGTAGAAGAGAAAGGGAGGCCGGAAGATTAAGGGGTAGAGATAGCAAAGGGTATTGGAATTTAGGGTGTCAGGACTGGAGTAGTTATGGATTACTAATATGGGAATGGATCCAGGGTAATGAAATTCTTAGTATCTGTTTATTTATTTATTATTTTGAGACAGTCTCAAGCTGTTGGTGTCATGGCTCACAGCAACCTCCAACTCTTAGGCTCAAGCAATCCTCTTGACTCAGTTTTTCAATTTTTTTAGTAGAGACAGAGTCTTATTTTTTGCTCAGGCTGGTCTCAAACTTGTGAGCTCAAGCAATCCACCCACCTCGGCCTCCCAGAGTGCTAGGATTACAGGTGTGACAGAGTCTCACTCTGTTGCCTAGGCTAGACTGCTGTGGCACTAGCCTAGCTCACAGCAACCTCAAATTCCTGGGTTCAGGTAATCCTCCTGCCTCAGTTTCTCAAGTAGCTGGGAATATGGGTACCCACCGCAACACTTAGCTAATTTTTCTCTTTTTTAAGTAAAGACAGGGTTTCGCTCTTGCTGAGGCTGGTCTCAAACTCCTGAGCTCAATCTATCCACCTCTCTCAGCCTCCCAGAATGCTGGGATTATAGGCGTGAACCAACATGCCCAGGGAGGAAAAGATTCTTGTCAGTAAGGTCATAGTTACAGATTTGAAGTTGCTTAGAATGATGGTTATCTAGGATGGAGAAAGCAGAGCCCAGATGCTAAATTGCTGTTTTTATATTGAAAGATGAGTTACAACATTGACTTAGCATAGTTGAGTGACATGAAGCTCAGTGTAGTGGAGGGTTTCCCTGCTTTCTCCACACTCACTCAAATGTGGAAGAACTTTAGGGGAGAGAGAATAGCGATACAGGATCGCTATAGGAGAGAATAGTGATATAGGATGTAAACTAGAAGAACATTTGCCACGGAGGTTAACTTTTTTAGTTGATCCTTTGCTGAGAGATCAGCACGTACTTTGTTTGCACGTGAGCCCTCCTTTATGAATAAATTTAGTTTATAATTCTCTGTGGAGAAGATCACTGTCAGTTCTTTTCGTACTAGGAGCATTTGGAAAATCACTGCTGTGCAACCTGTTGTCATTTCTTAATGTTACTGTAATCTGGTGTCAGTGACTAATGATCTCATTGGGCTAGTTATTTGCCCTCCAGCTATGCTGGCATCAGTAAGTACCTTAATAGTCTTCAAGAAATGCATTCATTAAAAACCAGGTAATCACTTTGCAGTCAGCACTGGCATTGTCTGAATGAGTTGGACAAGTTAGAGAAAATCTTGTCAACAGAGCTACTTTGTCTTTCAGTTTGGCTTGGGCAACGTAACAAGAGATGAATCAGTTATAATTTAATGGGATCTGATAGTACTTTTATAAGATATCACTTTAATATGATGCCTTGTCGGTAGTGTTTTAGTGATCTGACAGCATTAAAGAGACTTGATATTCCCATTTTATTATTTCTTGGCTCTATGACAGAACTGTGCATTAAAAGGCACTTAAGATTTTAAAAGGGTTGTCTAAGAAAGTAGTTAAAAAACAAACAAGTCCCAAGTGAGTGGATCTTTCTTACACATGCCAGCAGTGTGTAGCTAACTGCACGTAGATTTTATAATTCAAGGTGTTGTGTCAGTTTCCCTGTGCCCCATCTTCAGTATCAGAGCATAAGTGATGGAGGTGTCGTCTTGCCCAACATTGGGTTTGAGGAAGCAGTTTCCAAGACAGGAATAGCAGAATAGAGCTATTTCACACTGTACTTTCCTTTTTTGTGTAAGCTTCCTAAAATTTAGAGGTTGAGCAAGCAGATGCCTGTGAGCTAAAGGAGCTGATAAAAAATTTTAGCAGTAGTGAAAAAATACAATAATGTACATATCTAATGTTACTAGGTATGTACCTTATATACAGATGACTCACAAAGAAATGCCAGGTGCCATTATATTCTTTTTTACTTTCCAAAATGGCAAGATTTTATTTTAAAAGAAGACAATCCACAATGTTGTTGTGGGGTTGGGGGACTAGGTAGGCACAATTTTACTGGAAAATAATTTAATAGTGGTATATCTCAACAATCTGAAACATAGATGTCTTTTGACTTAGCAGTTTCAGTGCTAAGAGTTTGTTTTATAGAAATGATTATAGGTCAAAACAAGAATGTAGCCAGAAGAGTATTCACCACAACACTGTTCAGAGTGGTGTGGGAGCAGGGGAGAATCAAAAGAAATAGCCTAAAAATTCAGTCCAGGGGGTTTGTTTGGAATTATGAAACACTTTCTTAATGTTGTAGAAAGCTAAAGACCTTGAAGGCTCAACTGTATGTGGCTTACGGGATAAGAACTGCATTCCGTCCATAGTGGTATATATGTGGAAAATGTGTATTTCTACACATAGGAAAAGGTACAGACATTCAAGGAATGTAGAGTGAGATGAAGTTGACCTTGCAGAGACTGGGATGATGATGGAATTGAAGTTGGGGTGGAAAACTGAGCCAGGCGACACAGACTGTTTGGTAAAAATGTTCATGGTTGCATTCCTGAGTAGTGAGTACAGTTAGTGACATTCTTCTTTTATTGATCTGTATTTTCTGGTTGTTTCCTTTTTACAATAAGCGTGTATTACTTTGTAATTTAAAAATACTTTAAAAAACAGAAAGGTGTTGGGGTGCTCAGCTTTCAATTGTTCATCAGAAGAGTTTGTGCTGTGAGCTTGACAAGCGGGCTAGTTGACATGTGATGTGATGATGAAGATATTGATTATTCATTTTCCTCATTTTAGCCAGTGTATGGGATTTTGGAGAAGACATTAAAGCAAAGTATGGAAAGACAATTTGTATTAATATAATCAGATTGTTAGATCATGTAAAATTGAAACATTCAGTCAATTGCTTCTTTTTTTTTTTTGAGACAGAGTCTTATTTTGTCATCCATGGTAGAGTTCTCTGGCATCATAGATCACAGCAACCGCCAACTATTGGGCTAAAGCGATTCTCTTGCCTCAGCCTCCTGAGCAGCTGACTACGAGTGCCCACCACACACCTGGCTATATATTTTTTTTAGAGACAGAGTCTTGCTCTTGCTTGGGCTGGTCTTGAACCCTTCAGCTCAGGCAATCCACCTGCCTTGGCTTATCAGAGTGCTAGGTTTGCAGGTGTGAGTCACCATGCCAGGCCTTTCAATTGCTTCTTCAGATAAAGAATATTTTTTGTACCATAAAGTGCAAAAAAAAAAAAATTAAAATAAAGTTTTGGAACCATAATTGGAGTGCAAACATCTTTCTCTTTCTTTCTCCATATATGTGTGTGTGTGTCTTAATTATCAAACATCTGTCCTGTTAATATAATTTAGTATAAAAGAAACGATGCATCTAAAACTGGACATTATGGCTTTGCGCCCATAGCACAGTGGTTATGGTGCCAGCCACATACGCTGAAGCTGGTGTGGATTTGAGCCTGGCCTGGGCCTGATAAACAACAATGACAACTGTAACAGAAAATAGCTGGGTATTGTGGCGGGCCTCTGTATTCCAAGCTATTTGGGAAGCTGAGGCAAGAGAATCACTTAAGCCCAAGAGTTTGAGGTTGCTGTGAGCTATGATGCCACAGCACTCTACCAAGGGTGATAAAATGAGATTCTGTCTCAAAAAAAATTAAAAAAAAATAGATAAAAAAAAAAGTGGACATTATCTACCAATAAGAAACAAAATGCCTTAAAATTTTGGATTTGAATCTTTTTTTCCCCGAATGATTCTAAATTTTATTTATTTTTCTTTTGGAGACAGAGTCTCAAGCTGTCGCCCTGGGTAGAGTGCCATGTCATCATAGCTCATAGCAACCTCCAACTCTTGGGCTGAAGCAATCCTCTTGTTTTGGTTTTTCTATTTTCAGTTGAGATGAGGTCTTGCTTTTGCTTAGGCTGATCTCGAACTTATGAGCTCAAGCTATCCACCTGCCTCAGCCTCCCAGAGTGCTAGGATTACAGGATGAGCCACTGTGCCCAGCCAGTTGTCAGTTTTTATCCTAACTTCCTCCTGTTGAGTCCAAGAATATCTTATTTTTGGATTATCATATGTAGTACCTGTGTTAAGTAAAATTATTGTTTTTCCTCTGCTCTCCCTCCACAACATTCAGCACAGATTTCTATGACCAAATCTGTGGGGATTTCTCCCCACCAACAAGAAAGCAGTCAGTTTTGGAGTGGATACCAATTGAATGTCCTCCAGTCCAGTGCAAACATCTCTCTCTCTCTCCATATATATGTGTGTGTGTCTTAATTATCAAAAATCTATCCTGTTAATGTAATTTAGTATAAAAGAAATGATGTATCTACAAGTGGAAATTATCTACCAATAAGAAACAAAATGCCTTAAAATTTTGGATTTGAATCTTTGTTTCCAGAATGATTCTAATTTTTTTTTTTTTTGCACTTCTTGGCTAGGGCTGGGTTTGAACCTGCCACCTCCGGCATATGGGGCCGGCGCTCTACTCCTTTGAGCCACAGGAGCTGCCATGATTCTGAATTTTTTTTAGAGAACTGTGGAGATAGCATCAGATTCCACAGGCTGCGAGCTCAATAATATAAGACTGCACCCCACTTCTGATCCCTGTCTCAAGACCCAGGTTGTTTAGCCTGTGCTTCTGACTGACTGGCTATAAATGGGGATCCTATAATTCCCTCCTCAGGTTTAATTTCCTAGGACAGCTCGCAGAACTCAGGGGAACTTCTTTACATTAGCTGGTTTATTATAAAGGATATTGCAAAGGATACAGAAGAAAAGATGCATAGGGCAAGGTATGGAAAGTGTATGGAGCTTCCGTGCCTTCTCTGGTGCTTCACTGTCTAGGAAACTCTGTGCATTTAGCTGTCCAGTGGCTCTCAGTATTTCATTCCCTTGGGTCTTCTATGAAGATATGAAGCTTCGTTGGGTAAGCAAGATCAAAGCATGGACATTCATGTACAAATGTGATTGGACAAAAGGGTATGACATAATACTATTAGACTAGGTGGGAAAACCAGCAAGGCCTGCTTGCTAGGATTCTTCTTGGCCTCTCCATAAGCATTCCTTCCTCCCAAATATGGGGCAGAACCCCTTTCAAATGGGGGTCTAACCTATCGGCAGATAAGGTAGGTTAGAGGATTTCTTGACTCCGAGAAAGGTGGGGAAGATTCCTGCCTTGGGGAGAAAAAGGAACAGGTAAAAGAGAGAGAGAATGTTTTCTAGGTCCACCTCTGAGACCTAAAGTGCCCTGACATTATAATAAGGGCTGAGTAAGTGAAGAGGCAGGAATCATGGATGAATATGAATACACACACACACACACACACACACGTATATGTATATATATACACGAATATATATAAATATATATTTACATATTGTCTGTGTGTGCATATATATTCATATATATCTATATAATTATATAAGATAACATCATAGTACCTTTGTAGGGACACTCCTCTGAAACATTAACAAGGTGCCACTATTTCATCTATTGTATGTCTCCTAGGCATTTTTTAAAATGGTGAATGAGGAAAAAGAAGTTGTTATTTTTGGCTCAGTGCCTGTAGCTCAGGGGCTAGGGTGCCAGCCACATACACCAGAGCTAGCACGTTTGAACCCAGCCCGGGCCTGCCAAACAACAATGACAACTGCAACCAAAAAATAGCCAGGCATTGTGGCAGGCGCCTGTAGTCCCTGCTACTTGGGAGACTGAGGCAAGAGAATCGCTTAAGCCTAAGAGTTTAAGTTTACTGTGAGCTGTGACACCACGGCACTCTACTGAGGATGACATAGTGAGACTCTGTCTCAAGAAAAAAAAAATAATTTTTTTTTGTTTCTGTTTGAGTCAGAGTCTCAATACCTATTGCCCTAGGTTAGAGTGCCATAGCATCAGCCCAGCTCACAGCAACCTCAAACTCCTGGGCTCTAGCAATCTTGCTTCAGCCTCCTGAGTAGCTGGGACTATAGGTATACACCATTGTGCCCAGCTAATTTTTTTAAATTTTTTGTAGAGGCAGGGTCTTGCTATGTTGCTAAGGCTGGTCTTGAACTCCCAGGCTTAAGCTACCCTCCTGCCTTGGCCTCCCAAACTCTTGGAATTATAGGTGTGAGCCACTGTGCCTGGTCAAAAAAATTGTTATTTATTGTGTTTATTGAATAAAAATTTGTTCCTTTTAACTTTGGAAACAAGCCAGTGAAAGGCTTATCACAGTTCACAGCATTTTTGTAGATGTGGATAATTTTTGAGGAAAGATACAGTTCTTGCCCTGTAGGAAATTGTGTTGTAGAGTTAGAGCTAACAGACAATGCAATTAGACAATAGTGCATATTTATTCTCAGGAGCTAGGTTGTTGACAGGATCAGGCGTGATCACTAGGCAATCAGAATACTAGAATCTTTCCAAACATCTGAACTGTGTCTGAAAGGGTAGGTAAGATTTATACAGGTAAAAAGTGGGGGTGGGGGTGGGAGAGGTACCTGGTTGAGTGGGCCTGTATGTATGTATGTATTTAGAGATAGAGTCTCACTCTGTTGCCTTGGGTAGAGTGCCGTGGCATCACAATAGCCCAGAGGAACCTCAAACTCTTGGGCTCAAGTGATCCTCTTTGCCTCAGTCTCCAGTAGCAGGTACTACAGGCACCTGCTACAATGCCCAGCTACTATTTTCTATTTTTAGTAGAGACTGGGTTTCACTCTTGCTCAGGCTAGTCTGGAACTCCTGAACTCAAGCAATCTACCCTCCCTGACCTCCCAGAGTGCTAGGATTACAGGTGTGAGCCACTACACCTGGCTTAAGAGGGCCTTTTAAACTGGGTGCTGCGGAGATGAAAATAAAATGGGACTGTTTTGGGTGAAAGACAGGAGTAGCAGGACTAAAACAGGTTGTTTTGGGGGTAATCATTGGATAGGTAATGTGGGGACAGCTTTTAGAGGATCTTAAAAGTCAGACCGGTAAGTTTGAGTATGGTATGATTAAGCATAGGTTTCTGGTGCACTAAAAAATAAAAAGAAATCGCTTTTTCTTCCCATTCTTTAGTTATATAAGCACTCTAATTTTCAGGAAGTTTAGTCTGACGTTGATGTTGTAAGGGACAGTTTGTGATATAAAACTGTGGTCAAGATGAAGAGACTAATTAGGTAAACCCAAAGGGATTTTGTGATCACTTACTGAATTCTTACCAAGCACTGTTGGTCCCTAGTCATTTAAACCTAGCAGTTACTTTATGAATTAGATATTATTGCTGTCCTCACCTTGATGGGTAAGGAAACAAGGGCAAGCAACTTTTCTTAGGGCCACAAAACTAATAAAGAACAGAGCAATCAGTCTGGCTCCAGAAACTAGGCTCTTAACCACGTGCTCTGAAATGTTGGTTTTCAGGGAAAGTGAGATTAACATTCTTCTGTGTACCTTTTCCCCCTTATTAATTCCCTATTATGTACAGAATGGCTTAGTGGTCTCAGAACAAAGGCTTGGCTTGGGGACTTCAAATAGGTTTATTATCCGTTTCAAGCTCTTACAAAACTAATTGTTGGTTAGTTGTAGATAGTACTTTGTGATTTCGTCACTGTGACAGATCCAAACGACTCTAGATTGGATTTTAAGGCTGCCGAAGGGAGGCTGGCTAATTTCATAAATATTTCTGCTTGTGAGTTTCTTCACCTAGATCATATTACAGACAGGAATTGTTTTTATATTTACTGTTTATTTAATTTTACTGTTTATATCTGTTTAAATGCTAAGCTGATAGAAAAATACTCTAAAAGATACCTCCTGCCCCAAATGCATGTATTTTGAGTTAAGGCTGTGAAAAGAGCCATCATGGGTTTGTAACTGGTCCGTGGTCACTGCCGCTGATGTGTGTGTACTTCACAAAAGGCGGCTGCTCTGCGGTCGGCGCTCTCTGGGTTCCCTTTGTCATTTGTGACAATTGGTCCCTGCTGCTTGACTTTTAGGATGAGGGATTGGGATCCTTTAAAAGCATTTCAGAGGGTTTTCAACTAATGATTTTCCCTCCCATTCTTTACTGTTTGGTTTCTCAGGCAACCCGGCCTCCCCTCCTGAGTGCTGACGTCTTTTCAGCCCCTGTTCTCTCCGCTGCCCTCCCTGTTACTGCTCTAGGACCACACTAACGGAGCAACATGTCGCCTTAAATATCCGTTCCTGCACACTTGGAACGTGTAGAAGGATAGGGAGAGAAGAAATCACTTGTAGAAGCTCAGTAACCTATATTTTTAGGTCAGTTATAACAGGATTTCATCCAAAAAAGGCTAAATTTATTCTGTTGTCTCTGGTGTTGATTTTTCTTGTTAGGTTAAACAGTAATTCAGAAAATGTTTTCCAGTTAAACCAGACATTCCGCAATAAGCTATTTTAAGAATATAAGGTGTTGGAGAGGGAAAAATAATCTGAAAATGGTGTGCATTGTTTGATTACTATGGGCTTATGCTGTGATTTGTCTTTTTAAAAATGAATTATGTCCACGAAAAGCATTCTACTACTATAGGTAGGGGAGAGCAAATAAAGTCCTAAAAATCTGTTGTTCCCATTTGGTCCTTCAGTGATGCCTTCTGAATTCTAATTCCTGGACACTTTCAGCTTCACTGCTGGGCTGAGGCAACTGCTCCTCAATATACAAATGCAGCAGTTTGTAAAATTAATACCTCTGTACATCAACTACCCAAGGATGTAAAAAATTGGTCAACTTAAGGGACTAGGCCTACTGTATTGATATGTACATGTGATGCATGTCCAGCCTATGAAAATTAGGCCAAATTAAGGATGTGGTCAACATAGGGAAGTGGTCACCTCTGGAGCCTCTACCGTATTAACAAAAGCTGTTCACTGACATCTGAAGCATACTTAGTTAGAGCCACAGTCATTCCTGGTGGCTTTAGCCAATGCATTTAGCAAGCACATCACGCCTAAGGTGCACCTGGATGTTATTTCCATCTGGTTGGAGATACCTGGGTTTGCAGAGAGTAGCAATTGAGTAGGGCCTAAGCAGAAAGCCTTAAGGAACACTAATGTTTAAGAATCGGTAGCCAGGCCCAGGCTAAGCACCTGTAGCTAAGTGGTTATAGTGCCATTCACATACACCAGGGCTGGTGGGTTTGAGCCCAGCCTGGGGCCTGCTAAACAACAAAGACAACTACAACAACAACAAAAATAGCCGAGCTTTGACGTGGGTGCCTGTAGTTCCAGCTACTTGGGAGACTGAGTCAAGAGAATCGCTTGAGCCCAAGTTTGAGGTTGCTGTGAGCTGTGACATCACTGCACTCTACCAAGGGCGACAAAGTGAAACTCTGTCTCAAAAAAAAAAGCACTGCCGACAAAGAGACTGTCCTATCTTTTCGAAGAGACTGGGGACCAAGGGAAATTAATGTTTTCTTTAAAAAAAAAAACAAAACTTTTTATCAGCTTCCAATAAAATAATTTCTATTGTAATATTAAGTTGTCAGACTATGTAGTGTGAGTTTAGATTTGTTGCTTTCTTCATTAACGTGTGTAGGTTCTACCCAACTTCTGTCAGCCTCTGCCCTTCGCAGCATTCTCTGGAGTTCTCTCTCAAAGTGGGGTGGGAGTTCATTCTTTTGAGCTGGGGACACACACTGATGCTGGCAGATTTCTTCCTACTCAAGTCTAGACACTCTCGGCCTTGGCAGTGTAGTTCGGGAAAACGTCTCACCTTTGAATTGTAGCCTTAGTTCAGATTTGCTGGTAATTGGCCAGGCAGGATCCCTACAGTGACTGGTATTGGTGAGTCCCATGCATGTGGCGTTGCTGCCAAGACGCTTGCATAGTTAATGTGTTCAGTCATAGCCTTTTCTTTACATGACTACACCACTAAAATACAGAATGTCTTCTTGCTGCCCTCTCACAGAGGTCTCCTGTTCCCACTTTATTTTTTCTGACTGAGGAAAAAAAAGTCTTTTGCCACTGTTTTCATACTGAAATGTAAATTTCAGCTGCCTTTAAAACTGATATAATAAAATATCAAGACTCAGGAATTCTATAAGAATAGAGATGTCACTTATTACTTCCTGGTTGATAGGGGGTTTAAACCTACAGCCCTATGTGTGTGCTTCTAGTTAACCTTTTTGAGTTAAACTTTCAGAAACTATCTTAAGTTTAGGTTTACCCTGATTCATTGTCCTGCTTTGTCCTTCTTTATCAAAATCTGCCATGTGAGATTTTTTTTTTTTTTTTGAGACAGAATCTCATTATGTCAACCTTGGTAGAGTGCTGTGGAGTCACAGCTCACAGTAACCTCAAACTGTTGGGCTCAAGCAATCCTCTTGACTCAGCCTCCCAGGTAGCTTGGGCTACAGGTGTCCGCCACAACGCCTGGCTATTTTGTTGTTGTGGTTGTCATTGTTGTTTGGCAGGCCCAGGCTGGATTTGAACCTGCCAGCTCTGCTGTATGTGGCTGGTGCCCTAGCTGCTGAGCTGTAGGCACTGAGCTGAGATTTTTAATTTGGAAGTCTACCGTCTTGGGAAGTTAGGAATCCCACAGGGTCAAGTCTTAATTTTTCCTTTTAATGTGCCCAATCCTTCCTTTAGCTCTACGATACTAATTGAAAAAAACTTGTGTTGTCATTAGTTTTAATTTACAATTTTTATTAGGCTTTTACTGATAGTGTTATCTTTTTGGAACTGAGGGTCTCAGAGAGCTGATTGGTTCTTTTTGGTTATTCTTGGGATTTAGAAGGATAGTTTTTATTGGTGCTGAATTTGCAACATCCTGCTTGTTTTCAAAAGGCAGAGTGGCAGAAAATGGAGTTGCAAGGTTATGCAGACCAGATAAATATGTGATGAATTACAAAGTTACAATGTTAAATTAGTTTACCTTGCATTTTAAAAGGCCTTAATGATTTTATTTTATTTTTTTTTTTTTGGAGACAGAACCTCAGGCTGTCACCCTGGGTAGAGTGCTGTGGACTCACTGCTCACAGCAACCTCCAACTCCTGGGCTCAAGTGAGTCTCCCGCCTCAGCCTCCCAAGCAGCTGGGACCACAGGCCCCCGCCACAACACCTGGCCATTTTTTTTTTTTTTTTGGTTGCAGCCGGCATCATTGCTGTTTGGCAGGCCCAGGCTGGATTCGAACCCGCCACCCTAGGTGCATGTGGCTGGCGCCCTAGCCACTTGAGCCACAGGTACCGAGCTGGCCTTAATGATTTTAAAAGCAAACACAGAGAATTGCCTAGAAACATATCATCTATAAGATCTTTGAACTTGCAAAAAATAGACAAAAAAATCACATATAGAAGGAAAGGTACCCTTGACTGAGCATCATAGACTAGAAACCTCCATTTAAAATATAAATTGCTTGGATAAGATGACATGCTTTCCTGGTTTTTTCTCATATATTTTTTTCCCCTCTGTCTTCTTGCCATTATTCCAACACAAGAAAATTTTATTTTATTTATTGGAGTCTTGTTTGGACAAGTGATTTTTTAGGGTCAGGGAGGGGCAATTGATGTCTTTTCAATGTTAGGTCATTGATCCATGGTGTAATAGCTTCTTCAGTAAAATTTTGTATTTTTCTTTCATACATGTAAAATTCTCACGCATTTTTATAATTTTTTTTCTGAAGGCTTCTGATAATGTGCGGCTATTGTGATATGCTCTTTTAAAAATTGTTACTATTACTATTATTGGAAAGTTACAGAATTCGTATAGAAGCTCCTAATTTATTTTGTGCTCAGAGTTTACCCCCTCAATGCTTTAGGGGGTTGGGTTAGAATAAGATATTTCCAAGGATCTTTCTAGTTATAACATTATGTGGTACTGTTTTGAGGTAACATCCTTTACATACGAAGTTAATGAGAGTTATACACCCAAACCCACAGACAAATTCTGTGAACACAACCAAATAGGTTCGTTCACATATATTTGCATGAGTTTTAATATTCTGTGTTCTCTGCATAAGGATTCTTTAACATTTTGAGGTAGAGTGAATATTTAACATTTAGAAAATAATATGCAAAAGTGCAGTTTCTTATTTTGGTTGAAATAGTTTTGCTATTATTGCCTCTCCCTACATTTTAGTTTGTTGTTGTGCTAGTTGGATTGCATATTTTCTCTCCTAAAAATAGATGGTCCTTATCTAAAGCACAGTTTTAATAAATATTTCCATCTCAAGTAAAATTTTTCCTACAGCATGGATTTCATTTGGTGAGTTTCCTTAAAGCAGGTTATATGAAGAGGACTCTCTAGGACGTGTTTATTCTCTTCCATACCTCTGCCTTAGGGATCCTGTTTATGATACAAATGTCAGAAGATCCCACCGGCAGTTGCAGTAGTATTCTTTTTTTTTGGGGGGGGGGACAAAATCTCACTATGTTGTCCTCAGTAGAGTGCCAGGGTGTCACAGCTCACAGCAACCTCAAACTCCTGGGCCTAAGTGATTCTCTTGCCTCAGCCTCCCAAGTAACTGGGACTACAGGCACCCATCACAACACCTGGATATTTTTGTTGTTATTATTATTGTTGTTGTTGTTGTTGTTTAGCAGACCTGGGCTGGGTTCGAACCCGCCAGCCCCGGTATATGTGACTGGCACCCTAATCACTGAACTGTGGGCACCAAGCCTGCAGTAATATCCTGTAAGAATTATTTTGATATTTATTTCTGTTGGGTCGAGGGAGGCAGATGTACTTGATGGTTATCTCTGAGAATATAGTCTGTCCTACCCCCCAAAATGCACCTAAGTAATAGACTATTTTTTGTATCTTTTTAAAGACATAGGATACATGCATTTCTCTTAGATGCTGACCAGGAATTTGTGTGAACAAATTGAAAGGGGTAAATGAGTTTTAACTCTAATTTGAATAGGTTCTAGAAAATGAAGTTAGGGTAGAGGTTGGGGATGGGGAGTCATATTGATTGGGATGGCACTGAGCTAATTCCAATTTATTTGTTTTTATTCCTTTGGTAAAATACACGATGTGAAACTTAACTATTGTAACTATTCTTAAGTGTACAGTACTAGCAGTACTCAGATTGTTGCACAATCAATCTCCAGAACTCTTCATCTTGCAAAACTGAAACTTGATACCCATTAAACAATCCCCATTTCCCCTTCCCCATAGCCCTTGGAAACCACCATTCTACTTTCTGTTTCTGTGAGTTCGAATCAGTGGTTTTTTTAAAATCTTTTTTAGAATTTGATCTCCTTTATGACAGCTAAGTGGATTTTGAAGATGAAGAGGAGAGTAATACAGTGAAACTAGAAGCCATTTTCCATAATCACGTGGGTGCGTGGGTGTCATTGTTTGTATGCCAACCCTGAATTTAGAGCATCATTGGGTCTCAGTCTTCTGTAATGCAAAGTTTGGAAATTGTTACTCATTTTATTTGAGGCTGATGATGATGACAATAGCTAGTGACTAACACTTATTGGGTACTTACTACCCATTACATGCCTGAGGGTGGAGTAAGACCTAATTTGGGGAGAAAAGAGAAGAGCGAAGCTTGGGTGCATGAGGATATATCGAGACATAAAAGAAGTTATTTGTTTTTTCTGTTAAATTCAAGGCTAAGTCAGCTGTTGAAATTTAGGGTTTGAGGTTGGTTAGAAAGTTTAAAAAAAAATAACAGATGTTTGGAATTATCAGAAAATGTATAGTGACCTGATTAGGGACTGTATAGTAGCTATCCATTGTATGCCTGTTACTATTCTGGGTGCTTTATGTTTTAACCTTTACCGCAATCTTATTAAGGTAGTTGTTTGTTATAGATAAACTAAGTGGCAGAATTAGCATGCCACTTTCATTCTCTTGCCCCAAGCCCAGGCTCTTTCTTCTGTCTGAACCATTGGAAATACCTTACTTGGCATTTCAGGTCAGAAGTTTAGAGTGTAAGTTTTGAAAATCATTCTTCAGAGAAAGGGGGAAGAATAGATTTAAGATCTGGATATGTGAGCTTAACGGTAGGAGGTATCTGAAATTATAAACTGATTTTTCTCCCTCAAGCCTACATCTGAAATACTGGATTGAGTTAATGCCAGTAAGTTCTTCAATTTCTATTCAGGGGGAAACGAGAGCCTTTTAATTTGTAATTATTTTATTCCTAATATGTACCAAAGGATTATATTACAAAGTATCTTTTTTTTTTTTTAAACAATGGCTTCTCTGTATGCATGTTCATTATTATATGTCAATGCAGATTTTAGGAAAAGAAAAATTCACTTTTCTTTGCAGGGACTTGTAGGTAAAATCCACTTTTCTTAATATCATAAATGGGAGCTTTAGGCCAGGCATAGTGGCTAACACCTATAATCCTAGCTCTGTGGGAAGCGAGGCAGATGGATTGCTTGAGCTCAGGAGTTTGAGACCAGCCTGAGCAAGGGCAAAACCCTGTCTCTACTAAAAATAGAAAAACTAGCTATGTGTTATGGTGAGCACCTGTAGTCCTAGCTACTACTTGGGTGGCTGGGAAAGGAGGATTGGTTGAACCCAGGATTCTGAGATTGCTGTGAGCTATGATGACACCACATCACACTACCCAGGGCAACAGAGTGAGACTCTGTCTCCAAAAGTAAATGAGTAAATAAATAAATGTAAGCTTTAGTTTCTTATCAGTTTGTTTTTATTTGACATATCTGAAGATTCTTTCCAAAGAAAGATACAGGTGAACAAATAGAGGCCAAAAAAGTTTGATGTAAAGCAGATTGAGTTGTATTGACTGTCTGTACTAACTAGCCTTTTAATGTCCAAATGGATAAGAAAGCATCCTATTACTTCACAAGAGTCAACCCAGCTAGTAAGATCAACTAATTTCTAGGCTGTAATGAATTGATATGAATACCCTTGCTAGGCTAGGCATGGTGGGTCACACCTGAAATCCCAGCACTCTGGGAGGCTGAGGTGAGTGGATTGCCTGAGCTCACAAGTTCAATACCAGCCTGATCAAGAGCAAGACCTCATCTCTAAAAATAGCTGGACATTGTGGTGGGAGCCTATAGTCTCAGCTACGTGGGTGAGAGAATCACTTGAGCCCAAGAGTTTGAGGTTGCTGTGAGCTATGACACCACAGCACTCTGCCGAGGGTGACAAAGATGGGACATTTCATTACTGTGTTATGGATTAGATTTATATTGCCTAAAACTGGGGGATGTAACATTGATCTGCAAATCTACATGTGCCAGATCTCTCGTAATTCCACCTGAGCAATTACTGCTTTCAGGTTCAACTCTTTAAACTTGGTAACATCTCCTTAGACTAAACGCATCCTATGTAGTCTGTTCTCTACCTTGTTATGATGCCTACTTGGGTCATTATGAAAGTTTTGAGATACACAAAAATCAAGAAATGAAAAATCCACACAGATGGAAGCAAATGAAACCCTCTCAACAATATGGATCAACTGAGCAAGTTGAAACGTGCACAGTGAATCAGAAAGGGCACTGCTGGCTGTGTATCTTGGAAGTGAGACAGTGGATCATAACACAGTCTGTTTCAAAACTTTCCTAGTAACCCACATAACACTTCAATTTTAATGTTAGCAACACAGCTATCAATAAGATAGGAGATGCAATAGAGTTTGGAGGAATCCCATTCACTTGGTAAATACAAACTATCGTCTAGTAGGGATTTATTGCAAACTCTGAACATGTAGAAAACTCTACCAAAGACATTTTTGAAGTTTTGTTGTGAAGAAAGATTGACAGTTAATTTTGTAGGTCCCTATTTAGGAATGTGGTCATTGGAATTTGTGGGTTCTGTACATGGAGATACAAGGCTAGGAGAACATTTGAGGTTAAAGCTATCTAAGGTTTTTTTTGTATCCAAAAGCTATTAATTTCTTTAATTATGAGGAGAAATTACAAATTGCAGAATGGCTTTGGTATTCTGTTGGTATGGAGAGAAGGGTGATCTCAGAAAACTTGTAAGCCTGTGTTGTGATGTGCGTGACACATGCCTTTTTTACTCATTTTTTAAATTTCTTAGTCACATTTTTGAAGCTGTAGATATTCTAGGCTAGGAGATCCAAATCAGTACACAAAGCAACCATTTTCACCAACGCAAACGCATACTTTGCCGAGCTTTCTAATCTGGGCTCCTGAGTTTATACATAGCAAATTCTAACATCTGCCAAATTCCGTTATGACCCAGCAGGGAGTGGGTGAAGTAGGATGAAGGCTCTGGAAATACATGCTGCCTATGGGATGAATTGCATTTTGGAGTTTATTTCCATGTGGATTTTCCCCTCCTGGACCACTGTGGTGTTTAGCAGGCTGAGTTGGAAAAGGTCATGTTGCATGAAATGAAGAACAATAAAAGGTCTGTTCAAGTGACTGGTTGAGTCTCCTGCCAGTGCCAGCTAATGGCCATGATAGCCGTTTCTCCTCTGGCATAAAGGAGTTTGACGATCATAGTTTTTGGCATCTGGTAATTTGTAGCCATTGCTTTTGCCGTGATGGGGAACTCAGACATTTAAAAGGTGGTTGGCCTAGCACTTCACAACTTTTCCTCCTACAAACTGCTGCTGCTTTTGGACCTTGAGTGCTGCCAAGGTTTAATTTTATTTATTTATTTTTTTCTTTTTTTTTAATTTTATTGAATGGTAACTATGTACATTAATGCCCTTCTGGGGTACAGTGTGGGGTTTTCACATGCAATCCGAAATACTTCCATCAAACTGATCAACACAGCCTTCATGTCATTTTCTCAGTTATAGTTTT
>CAUYQV010172783.1:0-17459 GCA_963574575.1 Galagoides demidoff | reverse complement strand
GTTCCATTTTAATAATAATACCAGCAAATACTTACATAGCATGTTATATTAACTCATCAATACTCATACCAGATCCTCTTGAAATAGGATCTGTTATCATCACTCCAGTTTTACAGATGGCACTAAGATATTTTGTAACTTATATACTCACTATATAGTAGAGAAAATAAATAAATTAGTATAGTGGTTCTCAAACTTTAACAAACATTATAATCACTGGAGAGTTTATTCAAACACAGATTACTGGACCCCACCACCAGTTTCTGGCTCAATGGGTGAATGGTGAGACCCAAGGATGTTCATTTCCCAAGTGATAGTGTCACTGCTGGTCCAAGACCACACCATGAGAATCCCTGAATTGAATGTTCATTAATCAACATGGACAAATCTTAAAAACAGAATGTTGACTGGAAAAAGGGATTTGTAGAAGAATGTATCTATTTCCATATCATTTTATGTAAAGTTGTAAAACATGGAAAATAAACTTTACTACATGTAGACATACCACATATACACATGTAGTAAAAATTTGACCAGGATCACAAAGCTAGTCAATTACGAGGTTAGATGAGATTTGAACCTATGGGTGTCTGGATCTAAAGGCAGTACATTTTCCACTATAAGCTAATTATCAAGAGGTATCCTTTCCTTTCCCTTCAGAAGCAAGTTGACAAACCTGGGTAGATCCTATGTCAAGAACACCTAAAGAAGCCAGGTGGCTCACACCTTTCTACTAGTACTCCTGGAGGACAAGGTGGGAGGATCACTTTAGCTCAGGAGTTTGAAGTTGCTGTGAACTAGGCTGACACCATAGCACTCTACCCAGGGCAAAAGCATGAGACCCTGTCTCCAAAAAAAAAATACAGTTAAAGAAAATTAGTCTAGTTATCAAGACATCTGCAACAGTCTTTCACTGACATTGCTGAAGTTATAACCCTCACTTTGTACCCATATCACTTGTTTTCTAAACATACCTTGTATATCTCAGACATCTGATCCATGGCACCTGGTAAAATGCAATTAAGATTCTAGGATGGCTCGGCATCTGTGGCTCAATCGGCTAAGGCACTAGCCACATACACCTAAGGTGGTGGGTTCGAATCCCCAGCCTGGGCCTGCCAAAACAACAATGATGTCTGCAACCAAAAAATGGCCGGGAGTTGTGATGGGCGCCTGTAGTCCCAGCTACTTGGGAGGCTGAGGCAGGAGACTCGCTTGAGCCCAGGAGTTGGAGGTTGCTGTGAGCTGTGATGCCATAGCACTCTGCCCAGGGGGATAGCTTGAGGGTCCGTCTCAAAAAAAAAAAAAAAAGATTCTAGGATGAATTCTTCCTAGAAAAAGTGCTTTGAAAGGTGGACTGGGTGCTGGCATCAGTGCATAGCTTCCCAAGGGGTGTACTTCAAAAGTGACTGTAGAGATATTCACCAATGAGGTATGTAGCACTTCTCCTAGTATGAGTTTGCAAATTTAATTGTCCAACCTTGTATAGTAAAAATCAGGTGGCAGTGTGCTTTGGGAAAAACTGAACCAAAAGACAAATACATACCCCCTCCCCCGCCCAGTATTAAAGAGTCCACAAAGGTTGTGTTTAGTGAAGTGTCTAGTGGTGAACATTAAGCAGGTAGTCCAGGGTAAAACCCCGGTTATTTTGAAAGCTGGACTGTGGGAGGTCAGGTCTATTTCTGATTTGTCTGAGTATCCTCAGACTTGCACATAATAGGGCCCTAACAGATAAATGTCAACCCCATGTGTGCATGCATCAATAATTCAATTCACAATAAGGGCCAACATTTTGCCAAGTAGAGATCCAAGCTACAAAGATATCAAAATTTCTAGCTTCTGGTGACTACTCCCATCTTTCTATTGCCTTTGCTGGGGCAAACAGAGAAAAGAGGAGGCTTTGGTCTTCAAATACTACCAATTGAGCGGTGAACTCTAAAAGTGGTCCCTCTTAGAAACTGGAAACCACGTACACGTTGTCTTTGAGGTTATCCCAGTCCCCAGCAAAAGGCGCGGCTACTTCCGGAGATGCACCGGAACCTCTTGGCGGAAGGTGTGGCTTCCAGCGGGAACGAGTTAGGAATAGGACTGCTTCCTGCTTCTAGACAGGGGCGGGTGAGGGGAAAGGAAATAGCTCTAGGAGCCGCGTCCTGACTGCGCTAGCGGCGGTGGAGGAGAAGGCGGAGAGGAGGGCGGAGAAGGCGGAGGAGGCTGCGGCAGAGAAGAAAGTGTCAGAGCCGGTAAGTGAACTGCTGTAGAGCAGGGGACAGCGGGCAGCGCCTCTACACTTGCTTTGCAAATCTGTGATCCCAAGTTGCCGAGCTGCTCAATGGCTTTGGGGCATTGCTTGGTCGGTCGCCTGTCATTCGGCGCCGAGAAGAGACTGTTGGGGTGCCGGGGCCGGGCCTGACCCGGCGCCAGACTGTGCGCTTTCGCTGGCTGACTACCCTGTCCCGGAGCCAGGAGAGGCGCTGGGCTGTCCTGCCTGGGACTGCTGAGGTTCCGCACCCTGGACAGCTTTCCTAGTGTTTGGAATTCGGGAGAAGAAGGAAGTACTGTATGTCCCACTTAACCCTTAGGACCTGATAAGATCCTGTCCAAATGAGTAGTGAACATTGTTTCGGGGACTAAGGAAAGGCTTGTAAAGAGTGTTGTTCTAGCACTCTAGTTAGACTCTAGAACCGTATTTTCCCTTTCCTGTTTAAGCTACCCAGGTTTTTGGAAGCAAAGTTGTTTGTTTTTAAAAGCAAATGCCTCCTCCTGCTCCTGTCACTTTGGGACAAGTTAATAGCCGTCAGATCCGCTGTTACACAGCGTGTTCCCTAGTGGATCTATCAAGTTGGTACTCCTGTGGGTGTCTGGTGATTGTTCTATAGCTGTAGTTGATAGCCAGGTAAAAGTAAAGTATCTCCAGGCACTTTGTGAAGAGAAGCAAGACTGACCTAGCTAGCACTTTCCCTCACTTTCACATATAATCATTTTGGCATGCAGAGAGAGATAATCATCTTAAAGTACCTGGATTCATCTGCAAAAGGCCTGTGGTATAATAGGATCTAAAATTCTTGATAACTGATGAAATGAGTGAAATGATTATATGTTGTTGCTGGAAAAAATCAGAAATAGCTTTTATTAAGTTACTGCTTTTCTTTTGTCATAGGTTGGGCGTAGAGTGTGGTGAAGGATACTTTTCATGGTGCATGGAAGGAAAGCCAATGCGCAGGTAGGCATTTAGGAAGAAAACCTTTGGTTTCACAGATTGAAATTCAGAATGAAGTAATTTAAGGCTTTATTTAAATTGTAAAAAGATTTTCAAATCTTACAAAATTCTGCTTGGAACTTATTGTTCTTGTTCTAAAATATATGAAAAGTAATAATCAGGAATTAATAGCTTTTTAATAGAGTAAAATGTAGAAGTTAAATTTCTAGAAGTGGATTTTAAGGTAGTGCTTAACACTTAAATTTTTCTTTTTGCATGGTATTTTTTGTGATAAGCAATCATGAAGTGCACTATAATACTATGTAAGTTTATTATAATCTTCAATTCCCTATACAATGTAGAGGGTTCTGTTGCCATATCAGAAAAATAATTATTGATCATACACTGTACTGGTTGCCTAATTATGGCTTCAATTATTTCATTGATGGTCAATAATGCATTTTTCTGTTAATTAAAATACCTGCATTGCAGAGAAGGTTGTGGAAGGACTAAAAAAAAATTAGACATATTAACTTAGTCCATAGAAAACTTGAACCGTTTATAGAAAATACAGACATAGGCCCCCCCAACCCTACAATTTAGTAATGCTTTTTCTTCATTGTTTTCTAACAAATGATAATAGTTGAGACACGGTTTTTAAACTCATATTTGTTGAATTCTATTTAATCATCTATTTAACATCAAAGATAATTATTGCAGACCATTTTAAGATGAAAAACATTTTCTAATGGAGGTATGGTTTATAACTCAGAAGTACAAGCAAGAACCAGAATGTGTATCTTTCTCCAAATCTGTTACTGATTTATCAATTGACCTTGAGCTGTTCACCTCTGTACCTAATTTACTTCTAACTAGGATATTGGGAATTAATGTTTGTAAATGGTTTGAAATGTTCAAGTGAAAAGAAGTTGTCAGGGTGATAGATACCGTTATCCTATTTATATCTTACTTTGTAGTAGGAATATTTGACTGAAAAGTACATAAGGAAATAAACAACATATATTAAATGCTTCATCATTTTAACTTCTAACATGATTGCAAAAGCCACTGATTGCTTCTCATCTTTAGCTGCCATAAATGTCATATCTTATGTAATTGCTAAAATAAGAGCTTATTATTTTTTTGAAAGAAAGGCAGAGTGTGGGAATATTTTTGGTTTATCAGTAATTTCTATATAAAATATTTGCATAATCTCTCATACTTGCTCCCTTTTTGCTTTCTTACATAATATCGTCAGTTATTTAAAATCATGCTGGATAACTCCAGTGCCCTTACTTGTTAAGTTACAGCTCTTTCTTCATCTCCATCACTTGGCGAGAGCCTAGCGTATCCATGATGCTGTCATCTTACTTTACCTGCTGCTTACATTTAGTTGTGGTCACAAGTTCCTACCTTTTTCTTACTAGGCTGTTATTTTTGCTGCTGCAACTCAAAAGGCAATCTCTGTAAAGTAATACTGGACCTATATTCCACTATTTTAAATGAGAAATAACTCTTTACATTGAGAGTTTGCGAATACAGGTTCATTCTCTGTACTTGATTGTGAGCTCTTTGTGTCTGATAAATCTTCATATGTTGGCAGACCTAATACCTAATAATTACTGAATAATTGTTTGACTAACTGAATAATTTCTATAGACTTCTCCCTTCCAAAAAAAAAAAAAAAAAGAGATTGAAGGCTCACCACCTGTAGCACAGTGGTTATAGCGCCAGCCACATACACTGAAGCTGGTGGGTTTGAAACCAGCCTGGGCCAGCCAAAACAATAATGACAACTGCAACAAAAAATTGCTGGGCATTGTGGCCGGCACCTGTAGTCCCAGCTACTTAGGAGGCTGAGGCAAGAGAATTGATTAAGCCCAAGAATTTGAGGTAGTTGTGAGCTGTGACATCACAGCATTCTACCGAGGGCGACGTGGTAAGACTGTGTCTCAAAAAAAAAAACAAGATTGAATATTATTGTTAAAGGTCTTCTAATCCTTAATAAAGTTTAATGAAATCAGTTGGTACTTTATTAGTAAAGTTTTGTTATGCTCATATATTTATTTGGCTATTAAGTGTACATGATGTGAAATTTAAAAGATACAATAGGATATTCAATGAAGAATAAGTCTTCCAGTGCTGACCCAGCTCCCAGTTGTTCTCCCCAAAGGCAGCCACTATAAGCAATTTCTTATGCATTCTTTCAGAAGCATTCATGTACAAGCATGTATAGGATGTTTTACCTTTCTAAAGAGTCACTAATGTCAGTGTATTATGCACTTTC
The DNA here is from genome assembly GCA_963574575.1 of Galagoides demidoff. Classification (NCBI taxonomy): domain Eukaryota; kingdom Metazoa; phylum Chordata; class Mammalia; order Primates; family Galagidae; genus Galagoides; species Galagoides demidoff. The sequence continues at coordinate 11,976 of CAUYQV010172783.1, read as the reverse complement.
TTCTTTTTCTTTTCTTTTTTTTTTTTTTTTGAGACAGAGCCTCAAGCTGTTGCCCTGTAGAGCAATGTGGCATCACAGCTCACAGCAACCTCCAACTCCTGGGCTTAAGTGATTATCTTGCCTCAGCTTCCCAAGTAGCTGAGACTACAGGCACCTGCCACAGAGCCTGACTATTTTTTTTTTTTTTTTGGTTGTAGTTGTCATTATTGTTTGGCAGGCCCGGGCTGGGTTCTAACCCACCAGCTCTGTATGTGGCTGGTGCCTTAGCCACTTGAGCTACAGGCACTGAGCCACTTTCTTCTTTTTCTTCCTTTATTCACTTCACAAAGTGTACACTGTGACAAATAAATAAAGAACTACCTTATTCTTTTTAATACTTTCCTAGTATTCCATTATAGTTAACCAGTCCCTTTTGAGAGGTATTTAAATTATTTCAACTATTTTGTTACAACCAGTTTTGCAATGAATATCCTTGTAGGTAGTTTCTACCCAAATGTGTGAATATAGAATAAATTCTTAGATGTAGAATTGCCCAAAAAGTATGTGCATTTTTAAATTTTGGTAGCTAATTGACGAACTTTCCTCCATAAAGATTATTCCTATTTATAAATCTCACCAAAAATATGCCTGATTTCCAAGATACTATTTTTAATCACATATTTCATCTAGAGATATTAAAACATTTTTAATGTAATTCTTCCATCTTTGCTTAAATATATGAATGGGAAACTGAGCCTGATTTTATTAGAAATGGGTTTATTATAGCTAAGAAAATGCCATGAAGGCTATGTTAACCAGTTTGATGAAAATATTTCAAATTGTATATAAACCAGCACATTGTACCCCATGATTATATTAATGTACATAGCTATGATTTAATAAAAAGAAAAAAAAAGAAATGGGTTTATTCACTCACCAAACCTTTATATAGTACACGCTCTATGCCTGTTTGTTGCATGTATACAGATGAGTTGATGGAAATATATCATAATAAAACATGAACAGAAATTTAGTAGTAGTGTAAACTCAGAGGAGGGAACTTATGTTCTGGGGAAATGAGGAGAATATCACAGAAATGGTGATATTTGAGAAAGGATAAAAATTTACTTATAAAGAAGGGAGTTAATTACAGACATCATAAAATGAACACTTTGTGCAAAAAAATATAAAACACAGAAGTCTCTGACATGTATGAAATCCTGAGTATATGTGGAGTCTGGGGCATATGGGGGAAGAAAAAAACAGGAGAAAACATTATGGAAAATGAGGCTGCAACCATGGGAAAGAGTTATCTTTAAGGTATTTAAGGGCCAATGTATGTTGTTATACAGATAATATTTGGTTTTTTGGCTCATTTTTAGACACATAGGGGATGAACTGGAAAGAAGTGATGACCAAGAAATGACTTTAAAGGAGTTGTGGTAGTTTAGGTGAAAGATGATGAGGACCTGAAGTAGATGGCAGTGGGGATTGGTAAAGGAGGGTGGAATTGAGAGCTTGTTTAATAGTAAAATCAAAAGGATTTGGTGAAGTGGGAGGAGGAAAGGTGATAGTTGACTCCAAACTTGGGAAACTGGATGCTACCATGATGAGAAAAAAATAAAGGAAAATGAATGGTTTTTAGTGAGCCAAGAATAGATTCTATTTCATACACTTTAAGATTATTATGTCTAGGAAACAGCCAGGTAGAGATAAGATGCATGTAATTGAAGTATGGGTCTGAGGCAAAAGAGAGATTTGGGCCAGAAATAAAAAAATGTTGAGGCATCAACATGTAGAAGGTTCTTCAAGCAGAAGATAAACAAGGGTAGAATAGAAAAGGCAAATGCTAGAGACAGAACCTTGGGGAGTACTAGGGGTGTTTAAGGTGGGGCTTAAGAACCCAGTAAGCTTCTAAAATGGGTAAGATGCTTTGGGTGCTTTGGGTCTTATTTTATTTGATTATATCTAAAGTTTTCATTGATAATTTTTTACTCACAGTAAACGTCAGAAGATCTCCTTGAATTTGATTTCAAAAGTCAAAAACATGATGAAAATATTCCAAATTGTATATGAAAACACTACACTGTACCCCATGTTTGCATTAATGTACACAGCTATCATTTAATAAAAAAAAATAAAAATAAAAAATGCTTTAAAAAAAGTCAAAAACAATTCATCTCATATCTTTGAAATTTCTGATTTATTCTAGTCAGTTTAAAATGTATGCTTAAGGTGCTATCCTCTCTCTCTCAGTGGTTAGTCCCTCCCTCACCCTCACTCCTACCCAACCTCCCCACAATAAATAAATAAATAAGTAATAAAATGTGTGTAAAAATATTAGTAGAAGATATACCTGCTCATTTTTAAGTTGTATTTGTTAATTATAAATATATTTATGGGCTCGGTGCCTATGAGGCTAAGGCGTCAGCCACATATACCTGAGCTGGTGGCTTCAAATCCAGCCTGGGCCCACCAAACAACAATGGCAGCTGCAACCAAAAAATAGCCGGGCGTTGTGGTGGGCGCCTACAGTCCCAGCTATTTGGGAGGTGGGGGCAGGAGACTCGTTTGAGCCCAGGAGTTGGAGGTTGCTGTGAGCTATGATGCCATGGCACTCTACCTGGGGCCACAGCTTGAGGCTCTGTCTCAAAAATAAATAAATAAATTTATGTAAGCTATGAGAAATGTGAAAAAATACGAGAAAATAAATATGCACTGATTTTTAAATAAAGGTAAGAACTGACAAAAAAAAAAAAAAGATATACCTGCTTAATTTGACTCTTCCCTAGTGTGATATGCATGACAGATTGGCTTGCACAACACCTCTTCTTCCTTTTTTCCTGCTACTACCTACACAAGAAAATTAAATACTTGACTTGATTTCTTAGTCTTCTTTGCATTTGGGGATGGCTGTGTGACACAGTACTGCCAATAAGATGTCAGTAGAAGTTGTTGAGGGTTTTTGCTTTCCTGACATAGAGGGAGACCAGCTTGCATTCATGGCTATGATCTTGCCTTGATTACTGGACCAAGGCACCTAATGCTTATATTCATTTTATCTAATAAGCAGAGATATGATGTCTCGGGGATGAAACATTCATGACCTGTTTTCCAAAAAAATGGATTAACAACCTGGCTTTCTGATTTGGAATCTGGTATGAAATATAGTGCCCCTCTAGGAAGCAGAACTGGCAGTTTGAGATGTTGTTTCTGTTTTGAGGGTTTGTATTCCTAAATCTCTAACATTTCCTGTTCAAGTGTATTTAGGACTATCAACAATGATCAGCTCAACTGAATTTTTTTTTAAGGGTAAGCTGTTAATTTCCAAATTAAAAAAAATTTTTTTGATGTAGGAAAAGGGAGGTATTCACTGAGATAGGAAACAAAATTCCAGACTAATGAAAGATTCTGCGGATCTTTGGACTAAGAGAAACTCGATATGTTTTCTAAAACTTATTGTGCTTAATTTTCCTTAATTATCCTTGTCACTTATAAAAAATTTGTCTTTCCTCAGTTAAGACTATTACTTTTGGAATAATAGATCTGAAAAGTATATGACTTGGTAACTAAAATTTGAAGTTGACTCACTTATTTGGGGTTGACTGAAATGTTATTTATTTATGGGGGTATCAAAAATTGTAACATTCCGGCTCGCTGCCTGTAGCTCAAGTGGCTAGGGCGCAGCCACATATACCAGAGCTGGTGGGTTCGAATCCAGCCTGGACCTGCCAAACAACAATGACCACTGCAACTAAAAAATAGCTGGGTGTTGTGGTGAGCACCTGTAGTTTCAGCTACTTGGGAGGCTGAGGCAAGAGAATTGCTTAAGCCCAAGAGTTTGAGGGTGCTGTGAGCTGTGATGCCACAGTACTCTACCCAGGGTGATAGCTTGAGACTCTGTCTCAAAAAAAAGAAAAAATTGTAACATTCCTTGGGGAAATATGAAGAATATTTAAAATATTTGATTTTCTTTTTGGTTTACACTTACTATATGCAAAAGATTTATTTCTTTACTATTATTTTTATGAGATATCATCAGTATTTGTAGGAATAACCCATCCATTTGCCTAGCCTAAATTTCCTTGTCGTCCTAAACCCCTGTGACTCACCCTCAATTTTAGCAATTTATTCTTGCTCTCTTTCAGAAAAACTGTCTCTGAAATCGTAAATCCTAATAACTTGTTCTTGAACACCCACTACATCTGTTCTTTGACCTAGTCAACATTTCTGTTTTCACTCAGTTTGCTTCCTCACACACTGCAGCCATTTCATAGCTATCACTTGACTTCTTAATTTGTCTGTGGCATTTCCCAACTCTAGATTAATCCAGGTATTTATATTATCTAGTCTTGGCTTTTGAGTACTGCTGAATAAAACTAGCCACAGGGAGCTTATGCTACTACATTCAGTCTTTAATATCATTTGGGCCAACAGTGTTTCTCTGAGTCCCTCGTCAGTGCTTACTCATTCCCTACAGGTGCTATTTCACACCCTTACTCAGACTTCTCATGATGCATCATCACTCCTTTCCCTGGTAGCAAATGTCCTGCTCCTCAGCTTCTCAACTTGAATTCACATGATAAAAAGACCATCAGGTATGAACTTTCCCAACTTCCTTAGACCTTCTTATCCCAAAATGAATTACCTACTTTCATATCATCTTCCCTGCCACTGCCTTCCTCTGATATCCTATGGTGAGCCCTTCCTTCTGTGTAAGATGCATTCCTTCTGAATTTTCGTTCTCTAAACCTCTAGTCTTCAGGGATCTTGCACCATCATTTATTCTCCTCTCTTTTACTTACATCTTAAAATTTCTCCTTTTGCTTCTTTGCATCACGGTATAGTCATTTTCCAGTCTTTTAAGCAAACAGTCACAGTAAGATACCATATGTCTCATCTTTTTGCAGCCAAGCTTCTTTCTAGAAATACTTCACATTGTCTCTTTTTTCACCTTCACTGATCACTGCCATTGAAAACATGTTTCCCCCATGCAACCTCAAGGCTATTGAATACTTCATTCAGAGTTTTACTGAAATTTTGGGGATAATTAAGGAGGTCGTAATGTTCTTCAGCCATTCACTAGCTGTCTTTCTCCTTAGATCATACTCTGCCACCATTCTTAATCATTCTCTTTCTCTTCTCTTCTAATTCTCCCTAAAACTTTTCCTTTCAAATTGCTATTACTTTATTATACCGGGCAGCTTAGTTCTCTTTGTTACAATCCTGATACCTCTAGAACAGAGGTTTATAATCCAGAGATATCTTTAAGTAGTTCATATAAATGTATGGCATGACTTCACATCAAAGGGTGGTGAGGACTATGGGAAACTAAGTGTTCGTGCCCTCATAAAGATATTATTCAAATCCAATTTCAAAACAACAAATAAAACTCTACCTTGAAAGAGTTGGCAATCAGCCAGTGAAATAACAGTATCTAGTCTTTTGACATTTTCACTTCATTTAAAAGAAAGGTGCAAATTCAAACCATCATTCTAATCTCTTAGTACTATAGTTGGAAAGTCTAATAATAGAGGGAGAACCTCTCTATATAGGAATACCTAACCAATCAATGCATGGGTAAATTTCTATATTCAAGTTGGTTAGTAAATTTAGAATATGTGGCTAATTTTACTATTTCACATTTTAACTACTATATTTTGGGTATCAGAATGTTTTGAGCTGAAAGTCCTTATGCAAACTGGCTTAGTCAATATGGGAATCTTTTTATTTATATTAAAAGTTGGTCGAAGGTATGGTTGGCTTCAGGGTTGGTTGACACAGTGACTTGACAATACCATCTTGGACCCAAAATCTTTTATTTGCTTCAGTGTAGCTTCTGCAATATCATCTTCTTTCTAACCTAAAATCATTTCCCCTTCCCCCACTACCAAGGCACATTCTTCCTTTTCAACACCCAGCAAAAGAACTCCTTGAATCATGGAATATAAGTCTGTTCCTTTTGTAAATCTGATTTGAAGACCAGCTTAGGCAAGGGAATGCCATCAGCTAATTGATTTAAGAGAAGCCAGGGGCTAAGAGAATCTGGGGCTATAGTCAGTTTTCCCTGAAGAAATGTGGCTGGGTAGAGGAACAAATCAAAATTATGTTAAAGTTTGAAATAGTTGCTGATAAAATATGCTATTACTAGAAATCATCTTAAAGTTATACTTTTCATAGGAACTAAAAAATATATGAAATGTGCTAAAGTTGTCATCAGAAGACTTTATACTCTTTGATTTTAGGAAATCTGCTTAAGTTACCAGAAGACTTTCTATCCTTTGATTTTAGAAAGACTGATTATTTCCTAATATTGACAGAATCATTCTATGGGAGAAGGCAAAAACTCTGTTTGGTTTTCCTTGTTGTTAATTGTGGAATGAATCCAGAATAATCTTTTCACTTGCCTCCTTCAACCTTAAGATACATTTAGATTAACCTTGCAAAGCAAGTTAATAAAAATGTTATTTGAGTGTAGTTTCTTTTTCTTTACGTTTGTAATGTCATTAGTCCAGTTATTGATCTAGAAATCCACAGATTGAAAAAGCAAACAATTTGAGATCCCAAAGTTTCTTTAGATGAATTTTTACTTGGACAATAATGCTTGTTCCCACAAGCCTTTAATTAAAACCTTTTCTAGGGTCCTGCTTTGTCTTGGGGAATAGTTCACACTTCAGTTCATCTCCTTACCCCCCAGATCTTAGAGTCTTTATTTCATCAGACTTCAAAGAACTTGTGAATATATATGTGGCAAGGTATGAACCCAGACTATTTCTAGAGTTCTTATTATAATTTTGCTTCAAAGGCACCCAGAGAAACATACAGAAAAAAATTCCTCTTCTAACAATAGAACCCTTGGGCATGGCTTGGTGGTTAGGGTGCCGGCCACATGCACTGGGGCTGGTATGTTCAAACCTGACTCAGGCCTACTAAACAACAATGACAACAACAACAACAAAAATAGGCATTGTGGCAGGCGCCTGTAGTCCTAGTTACTTGGGAGACTGAGGCAAGAGAATCACTTAAGCCCAAGAGTTTGAGGTTGCTGTGAGCTGTGATGCCATAGCTCTCTAGTGAAGGTGACATAATAAGACTCTGTCTCAAAAACAAAACAAAAAAAACAACCTTTGGACATGATGAAAATGATGGAAGTGTGGGCTTAGATTTTTTTTTTAGACGGAGCCTCAAGCTATCCCCCTGGGTAGAGTGCCATGGTATCACAGCTCACAGCAACCTCCAACTCCTGGGCTCAAGCGAGTCTCCTGCCTCTGCCTCCCAAGTAGCTGGGACTACAGGCACCCGCCACAACACCTGACTATTTTTTGGTTGCAGCCATCATTGTTGTTTGGCTGGCCGGGGCTGGGGATTCGAATCCGCCACCTTAGGTGTATGTGGCTGGCGCCTTAGCCACTTGAGCCACAGGCGCCGAGCTGGCTTAGATTTTTTTAAATGCACACATTTATAAATAGCAGAACCATAGGAGAAATAGCTTAGTGTATATAATTAAATGCAACTTGTAGAATTAAATACAACTTACAGTATTTAAAATGAAGTGCCGCTGAAAGTGACCCTTATTCTTGTTTCCTCTCATTATTCTCCTAAAAGGGGAGCCAGTCCAGTCATGTGGCTCTGTGCTTGCTTTCTCTCCCATCTAAGAATAGTGGCTACATAGACCAGATTGCCAGCGTCATTTCCATTTCAAAAACTCAGTCCACTTGCCCAAGAAGGACTGGGATAGTAAAGCATAGAATCTGGAGTCAGAGGACCTAAATTCAGACAAATCTCAATGTTGTCATTCCTGGTGATGTAAATGCAGTTACATAGTATCCCCATATTACAAATGATGAACTTGAGGAGCAAAGAAGTTAAATAATTTTCCCAAGATTATCCCTCATAAATGTTGGAGCTAATGTTTGAACCAGTTATAAACCTGGTATTCTTTTCAAGGGAACTAGACAAGAAGATTTTGAGGATGTACTTACTTTATTTTGTCAAGAAGAAAGTTTGTTCAGTAACTATTTCGTGGGCATTGGATCCAGATGTTAGGGACAGCAGTGAGAAAAATAGACCAAAAGTGTTTTTTCTTACAGAACTTACATAGAGTTGGAGAAGAGAACCAATATATTATATCAGGAGGTGATATATTTATGAAGAAAAATTAAATAGTAGAGAGTAGTGGAAATAAGTTACTATTTCATATAACATGATCCTGGTAAGTTGACAGTCGAGGAAATTCCTGAAAGAAATTAGGGAGTGAGCTCTGCAGATATTTGGGGGAAGAATCTTCCAGGAAGAAGGAACAAGGCTCTGAAGCAAAGCTCTGGGAGCCTTGGCATGTCCCAGAAACACAAGAAGTCTGTGTGGCTGGAGAACAGTAAGCAAGGGGAATGAATTCAGAAGCAAGAGATGAATTCAGAGACTTTGCCAGGGGAAGAGTCATATAGAATTTGGTGAACCCTAGTTAGGTTGTATTTCTTACTGTGAGCATTTAAAGGATTTTAAGAGAGAAGATATGAATTGGCAAAGGTGGAAGCAAGAATAAGAGGCTATGATAATATACCTGGTGAAAAAAAGGTAAGGATTGCCTAAATCATGGTCAGGCTAGTGGAGATGTAGAGAAATTGCTGAATTCTAGGTAGTTATTTGGAGGTAGAGTGACAAGATTTGCTGATGGGTTGGATTTGAGGTTGTGCAAAAGGGAAGGGTCCCCAAGATTTTTGACCTTACCAATTCAAAGAATGACATTGCCTTTTATTGATCTGGACAGAACTAGAGAAGAGACCTGTGGAAGGCACTGAATCAAGGAATCCATTTTAGATTTAAAGCTGAGATTTAAAAGGCTGATGGTCTTAACACAATAACTAAGAAAATGCCATAATGTCTATGTTAACCAGTTTGACGAAAACATTTCAAATTGTTTATAAAACCAGCACATTGTACCCTTATGATTGTGTTAATGTACACCGCTATGATTTGATAAAGAACAAAATAAAAGGCTGATGGTGGCTCACACCTGTAATCCTAGCACTCTGGGAGGCTGAAATAGGTGGGTTGCCTGAGTTTATAAGTTTGAAATCAGCCTGAGCAAGTGTGAAACCCCATCTCTGAAAAAAAAAAAAAAAAGCTAGACATTGTGGCAGGACACCTTAGTCCCAGCTACTTAGGAGGCTGAGGCAAGAGAATCTCTAAGCCCAAGAGTTTGAGGTTGCTGTGAGCTGTGACACCACAGCACTCTACCAAGGGCAACAAAGTGAGACTTTGTCTCAAAAATAAATACATAAATAAAGCTGAAATGTACTAAGTGGGTGAGAGTGGGACATTCATAAGGATCTGAATTCAGTTTTATCCAAGTAGAAAATAGGAATCCTTTAGCCATTCACCCATGGGTGATGGAACCATGCATGAGATTAGGTGAGATCTTCCAAAATGTATATGGAGAACAGAGATCTAAAGGCAGAACTTTGGAGAATGACCACATTTAAGAGAATTGCTTTCTAAGTTTGAAAAACAGACAGTTGCTAAGAGCATAGAAATTACCCATTATTAAAAGTCACAATCTATACTAATGCAATAATAAGAGTATGATTTATTTTTGTTATGGCATGTAGATAAATTGAAGCTTTCCCACATTATACTTAGGTAAACTGGTTTATATCTCAGTTCAACAGTAACATCTTTATGTATGTAATTAAGGTTGCAACAATAGTATTTTAATTTTAACATAAAATGTCAGTATTGTAGAAATTGCATTGAATTGCCCTTCTGTCTTTAATGATGTTTTTTTTTAATAAGAACCTTGATTGTACCACTGTTAACCATGTGATTTATTCTTTCACCATCTACTATGTACAAGGCACCATTAAGCACTGTGGTTAAAAACTGTCTTGATTGTTTATGTAGGTGGTAAAATTTATTCTTTAACTGCTCAACTTTATATATCAGCCTTTAAATTGTCAAGCAGAAACAGTGTTGTTTCTACCAGACATCAGAAATTATGAGCAGTCTGTACTCTAAAATGTAGAATCACCTGTCGCCTGGCGCCAAACATAGAAAGACTGAATTTATAAGTGTTTTGGAAAAAAAGGAAGAGAGGAAGAACCATGCTCTTTGTTTTCATGTTATACCTTTGCAGTGCACATGCCGTTTCTTCTGCTAGCACATCCTTTTAGATTCTCTTCTCCTTCCCAAGAGAATCTAACACCTTAGTTATTTTATTATATTATAGTTCTTGTCAGTGCTACAGTGTCAGGGGTAGTGAACTCATAGCAATACTGTGCCTTTGCAGGCCAGATATTAGACTCTCTCAGTATAGTCATAAATGATTAGAGTCTGCGGGAGGCTCCCAGGAGGCTGTCCTAAAACCCAGTGATCAGAATGCTTGAGTCACCTTCTCCTCTAAATAACATGGTACCATTGGAAGAATTTTCTGTCAGAGGACTGTCTAATAAGTCTGTGATCAAAAACAGAAATATAAAGCTCTGAAGCATGGGCATGAGAGATTTCACTTAAGCTCTGGGAGAATGCAGTGTAATATGCTTGCTTTACCACAAAATACACAACCTCATAGTCATCTGATAGCTTATAGCTGTCAGATCTAGGATCTTTCTGAATGATGTTAAAACTTCATAGATTTAGCCTCTCTGAACCACATTGCTTTCAACTTTACTGAGGCATTATGGATATACCTCAAAATGCACATATTTGATGTATGTACATTTTGATGAGTTAGGATACACACACATCCATGATACCATCACCACATGGAAGGTAATAACATGTCTATCACCTCCAAAAATTCCTGTATCAGAAACACTTTTTATTTTTATCCTGGTTATCTTCTTTCTGGTTATTCCTGTTTCTCCGCCTTTTGATTATTAAGTTTGATTGCCTCTTCATATTCCTTTGAATTTTCCTCATTCCATAGCAGAATGCCTTGTACATTAAAAGCAATTCATAAGTATTTGTTAAAAGAATAATTGCCATTTTAATTAAGTCATTCAGAGACCAAAGAATCCTCTGAATTGTTTGGCTCTCAGTAAGTGTCTGCATCTTCATAGTGACACACTACTTTGTATAACCTGTGTGTTTGTGATTAGGGGGTTCTCTGTGGGTTTGGGGGCTTTGTCTTTTTTATACTTCTTTAGAACCATTGTAATTGACTATGCAATTTTAAGACATAACAGAGACATATATCCTATGTGGTTATATGACAAGACTTTTTAAATGAATTGTGTGTCATTTGGAGTAAAACCTCTTTTGAAAGTTAACCAGAAATTTCAAATCCTGAGCAACTGTCATTTTCTATTTTTTCTTTTTTTTTGAGACAGTCTCACTTTGTTGCCCTTGGTAGAGTACCATGACGTCACAGCTCACAGCAACCTCAAACTCTTAAGCTCAAGTGATTCTCTTGGCTCAGCCTCCCAAGTAGTTGGGACTATAGGTGCCTGCTACAACACCCAGCGATTTTTAGAGATGAGGTTTCTCTGGCTCAGGCTATCCACCCACCTTGACCTCCCAGAGTGCTAGGATTATAGGCATAAGCCACCATGCCCAGCCAACAATTGTCATTTTCTGACATAAGATTCTGGTCGGGTGGGGTGGCTCATGCCTGTAATTGAGTACTCTAGGAGGCCAAGGCAGAAGGATCCCTTGACCACAGGAGTTCAAGAGCAGCCTAAACAGGAGTGAGACCCCCATCTGTATTAAAAAGAAAAAAATTAGCAGGGCATTGTGGTGGGGGCCTCTAGTCCCAGCTATTTGGGAGGCTAAGGCAGAAGGATTGCTTAAACCCAGGAGTCTGAGGTTGCTGTGAGCTAGGATGATGCCACAATACACTAGCCTGGGGCAACAGATTGAGACTTTGTCTCAAAAAAAAAAAAAAAAAATATATATATATAGATATATACACACACACATATACATATACATATAAGACCTTTAAGAGATAAGTAGGTCATGAGGGCTTTGCCTTCACAAATGGATTAACGTCATCATCAT
>CAUYQV010172781.1:0-15802 GCA_963574575.1 Galagoides demidoff | reverse complement strand
GGAGGGGGGAGGATTGGTGGAAGGAGGGTGATTGATGGGACCACACCTGTGTTTCATCTTACAAGGGTACATGTGAATCTTTCTAAATGTAAAATATAAATGTCTTAATACAATAACTAAGAAAATGCCATGAAGGTTATGTTAAACCAGTTTGGTGAAAATATTTCAAATTGTATATAAAACCAGCACACTGTGCCCTGTGATTGCATCAATGTACACAGCTATGAATTAATTAAAAAAGAAAACTTGAGACATTATCAGCAACTTGAAGCTGCGTGAAATTCTTTCTCACTGTTAGTAGGAAATTTAAGCATATTTTCTCAGAAAAATATTGTTCTCCAAGTCATCAGAGCTTTGTGGGGTAAATAATATAGATATAGATATTCCTGTATATTTTATTGTAGATATATCTGTATCTTTTATTTATATAAAGACCATATATATTTGTGATATAACGTGGCTAAGTGGCAAAACTATTCCTGCCCATCTCTTTGAGCAGATTGTTAATAGAACAGCTGTTTTAATCACAAACTACATTGAGTCCTGGATACTTTAAAGGTTTTCCTCTACCATTGATACTAAGGCAAAAAAGATTAACAGGAAGACAGCAGATGAATAAGAGACCATCATAATCTCTTTATTTATGAGTAAAGTAATGTGTTAAAATTTGTGATAGACAACTGGGACTCTGCCTAACAAATGCAAACCTTATAACCTAATCTGAAATAAAAAATAAACACAATAAAATAAAATTTGTAATAGTTTATTTTAACCCCCTTTATTATTACAGTAAATTAAAATATGTATTTATTTTGCTAACTAAGCTCAGTTTCTTTGATGTGTTTAATATAAGTAATAAAACCAAATGTTAATGAACAAATTGTGATTATGACATGTTCATGAACACAATTTTCCACAAAAGAATCCTTCATTGCCCTTTAACAGGAATTAAAGATATCTTAATCCAAAGGGTTTATAGAGAAAATGTTAGAGATATCTGAACAGAGAGATTTGCAAGGCTTGATGAGGACACAGTATGTGTGTTCGTGTACATAGAGGCAAGATGACAGTAATAAAGAGTTCAGACTCTGGATTTATTCTGGTCACCTCAATTCCCCACCCTGTTATGTTAACTTGCAAAAGTTACTTAAAATCTTAGCATTCTGTGCCTCACTTTCCTTACCTGAAAATAAGAATAATAGGGGTGTCATCAGTGAAAGTAGCATACCAGATAATCTTGTTATCTTACATGACCAAAAGAACATAGCAGATATGATTAAATTAAAACATGGGGTATGCGTTATTTGGGTGAACTCATTGTAATGATGAAAATCCTTATAAGAGAGTGTTAAGAAAGGGGACATATGATGATGGAATCAGAGGTGGGAGTTATATACCTTGAAGACAGGGGAAGACCCTGAGCCAGGATTACAGCCAACTTAGAGGCTGGACAAGGCAAGGAAATAAATTCTTCCCTAGACCTTCCAAAGAAATGCAGTTCTGCTGACACCTTCATTTTAGCCCTTAAAATCCATTAGGGATTTCTAAATTCAAGAAAATTATCAATGTTTCAGACCACTAGCTTTGTGGAAATTTGTAACAGCAATAGGAAATTAATGCAGGGGCAAACTTCCTGAATCAGACAAAAGACAAATTTGAAAAATTATAGCTAATATCATACTTAATTATGAAAGACTGAAAGTTTTCCTTTTAAGATCAGGAAAAAACAAAGGTGACAGTTCTCATCATTTCTATTCAACATTGTATTAGAAGTTCTAGTCTGGGTTCTGGGTTCTGGGGTCTGGGGTCTGAGTTCTGGGTTCTAGGGCCTAGAGTCTGGGATATGAGTTCTGGGCTCTAGGGCCTGGAGTCTGGGGTCTGAGTTCTGGGTTCTAGGGCCTGGAGTCTGAGTTCTGGGTTCTGGGGCCTGGGGTCTGAGCCCTGGGGTCTAGGGTCTGGCTTCTGGGTCCTAGATCCTGGGGTCTGAGTTCTGGGTTCTAGGGTCTGGATTTTGGTGCCTGGAGTCTGGGGTCTGGGTGCTGGGGTCTAAGGTCTGGGATCCCAAGTTCTAGAATCTGAGTACTAGGGTCTGGGATCTGGGATCTCGGGTCTGGGTTCTGGTGGCTGGCCTCTGGGGCCTGGGATCTGGATTTTAATGTCTAGGATCTGGGCCCTGGGGTCTGGGTTCACCAAAGAAGATATATAGATGGCCAGCAACATTCATATGCCATAGGGAATTGCAAATTACAACAATGATGAGATACTACTATACACCTATTAGCATGGCCAAATTCAAAACAGTGACAAATGGGCAAGGATAAGGACAAACAGGAATTCTCATTCCTTACTGGTGGGAATGCAAAGTGTTATAGCCACTTTGGAAGATAATTTAGTAATTTCTTCCAAAGCTGATTATCCTCTTACCATGTGATCCAGCAATCATTCTTCTTGGTATTTCCCCCAAGGAGTTTAAAATTTATGTTCATGACAAAACCTGAATGTGAATGTTGATAATAGCTTTATCCCTAACTGCCAAAACTTGAAAACCACCAAGATGTCCTTCAATAGGTGGGTGGATAAATAAACTGTGGTACATCCAAGCAATGGAAGAAAAGACCTATAAAGAAACTATAAAGAAATGAGCTATCAAGCCATGAAAGACACGGGGGAAACTTCAATGCATTAAGTGAAAAAATCCAATCTGAAAAGGCTACTTACCATATGATTTCAACTATATGACATTGTGGAAAAGGTAAAACTATAAAGACAATAAAACGTTTAGGTCTCATTAAGGGTTTGGGGGAGGGAGGGATAAATAGGCGGAGCACCGAGGAATTTTAGAGCAATGAAGGTATTATGTATTATACCTAAATGATGGATACCTGTCATTATACACCTGTCAAAAACCATAGAATATACAGCATCAAGAGCAAACCCTACTGTAAACTACAGAGACTTCGGCTGACAAGGATGTGTCAACATAGACTCATCAATTGTAAGAAACACCCCACTCAGGTGCGGAATGCCAATAATGAGGGCAGTCATGCATGGTGAGAACAGGGAGTATATGGGAACACTCTAAGTTCCACTCATTTTACTGCAAACCTAAAATATTTTTTAAAATGAATTTTCGTAATTAAATTATAGAACACATAAATACACAGAAACATATCCCATGTTCATGGATGAAGAAACAATATCATCAAGCCAGCAACACTCCCCAAATTGATCAGCAGATTCAATATAATCCCTATAATATCCTAGATGCTTTTTTGATTTATAAAGAAATACAAGGCACCTAGAATAACCAAAACAACGTTGAAAAAGAACAAATTTGGAAAACTTACACATCCCAATTTCCAAACTTACTACAAAGCTACAGTAATCAAGATGGCTGGGCATCGGCATAGTGATAGACATGTATATTCATGGGATAGAACTAAAGATCCAGAAATAAAAGCATGCATTTATGGTCAATTGATTTTCAATAAGAGTATCAAAAAAATTAAATGACAAAAAAAAATAGTGTTTTCAACCAATAGGGCTGGGACTTCCACATTCACAAGAATTAAGTTGAACCCTACTTTAGACAACATACAAAAGTTCATTCAAAACAGGCTGGGCAAGGTGGTTCACGCCTGTAATCCTAACACTCTGGGAGGCCAAGGAGAGTGGATTGCCTGAGCTCATAGGTTCAAGATGAGCCTGAGCAAGAATGAGACCCCATCTCTAAAAGTAGCTGGGCATTGTAGCAGGTACCTGTAGTCCCAGCTACTCGAGAGGTTGAGGCAAGAGAATCACTTGAGCCCAAGAGTTTAAGGTTGCTGTGAGCTGTGACACCACAGCACTCTACCAAGGGGCAACAAAGGAATACTCTGTCTCAAAAAAAAAAAAAGAAAAAAAAATAATTCAACATGGATCAATAATCTAAATGTAAGGACTGAAATTATAAAAATGTTTAGAAGAAAACATAGGACTGAATCTTTGTTATCTTAGATTAGACAGTATCGTTTAGAAATGACACCAAAAGCCTAAGCAACAATAGAAAAACAGATAAATGGATATCATCAAAATTAAAAATTTTTGTGCTCAAAAGACACGATAAAGGAAATGAAAACACAACCCACACATCTGATAAGGGTCTAGTATTCCAAATACATGAAGTACTATTATGATTCAACAATAAAAAGACTGATAACACAATTAAAACCTTGGCAAAGGATTTGAATAAACATTTCTCTAAAGAAGATATGAAAATCCCCACAAAACTATCACCATTTCACCACAAAAAAAGCACATGATTAGCAAATAGAGAAACACAGGGAAAAAACCCACAATGATATACTACTCCACATTCACTAGGACTGTAACCAGTGTTGGCAATGATGTGAAGAATGTGGAATCCTCAGACATCACTGGTGGAAATCCAAACTGGTATAGCCACCATAGAAAACAGCTCTGCGGTTCCCTAAAATGTTAAACATGGAACTGTCAGATGACCCAGAAATTCCTCTCTTAGATATATATTCAAAAGAACTGAAAATGTGTATCCACACAAAAACTTGGATCCACACAATTTATGACAGCCAAAGAGTAGAAACAACCCAAGCCCTTCAATTGATAACTGGATGAACAAAATGTGATCTATCCATACAACGGAATGTTATTCAACCACAAGAAAGGAATGAAATATGAACCCATGCTACAACATGGTTGAACCTTGAAAACATTATGCTAAGTGAAAGAATCCTGTAACAAAAGGCCACATCCTCTATGGCAAATTTATAGAGACAGAAAATAGATTAGTGTTTGCCTGAGGCTGTGGGGTAGGACAGAATGAGGAGGGACTCAGTGGGTTTCCTTGAGGGGTGATGAAAATGTTCCAGAATTAGACAGTGTTGTTGATTGCCCAACTCTGGGAATATACTGAAACTTATACTTAAAAGGGAGAATTTAGCCTTGTGTTGTGGCTCAGGGCTTTAATCCTAGCACTCTGGGGTGCCGAGCCAGGTGGATTGCCTGAGCTTAGGAGTTCAAGACCTGCCTGAGCAAGAGCAATACCTCATCTCTAAAAACAAAAAATAACAGTGTGTTGTGGCGAGTGCCTGTCATCCCAGCTACTTGGGAGCCTGAGGCAAGAGGATCAGTTGGCCCCAAGAGTTTGAGATTGCTGTGAGCTATGACATCACAGCACTCTACTGAGGGTGACAAAGTAAGACCCTGTCTCAAAAAAAGAAAGGGAGGGGGAGAGAATTTATAGTTCATGAATTATATCTTATTTTTTTTAAAGAAAAAAAAGAAATGAGAATAAGAGTGGTATCTTTTTCCAAAGATTGCTGCAATGATTAAAAATAAACGAAGACATATAAAGCAATTAGCATAGATAATAGTGATAATGATGATGATGAAGGGGTCATCTTAGAGAGTGAACTGTGCTCACAGATTTAAAGCCTAAATTTCAAACCCCACAGTGTTCCATCATCTGCATTCTCTTCATTTCTTTCCCATCTGACCCTCCCCACTGTCTCCAACTCTTGTAGATCTGGCCCTGGTTCCAAACCCTGTTATTCAGCTCCATCCAAATGCCAGTATCTACTCTTGGTAGTTTTTACAGCCTTCTCTCTCACTTGACTTGCAAAGTGAAGATGTCTCCAAATTTTCCCAAGTAGCCCATCTTCTGACATGTGGCACCAGCAAGTCGGGCTCAACACCCACCTACACAACAAAACAGAAACCTCAGGCAGTCATGTGAGGAGAAGGGATAATTTTGGAAAGTAAGAGCCTCTGTCATCATTTTAATGACATAAGAACAGATTTTGTGGCTTGCACCCATTTGCAATGTTCCCGCTCACAGACAAGCTTCTTAGAGAAAGTGATTCATCAGTCAGCCATCCCATTTCGAGCAGCAGAGAAACAAATCACCGTGCTGCACACATCATAAAAATGGAAATTGAGGAGGCTGTTCATTAATGCAGATGAGTTTTAAGCTTGGAATGGCTTTGCTCTGCCGAGATTAATACATACACAAGAAATTCTCCGTGGGCCTTGGGTCCTTGGAAATATATCGTTCTTATTACCTTGCTGACTAATGAACCTGCACGCTTGGGAGGAGTAACTTTCGATCGTCGTGTTCAGATGAGCTATCTTGCAGAGGGGCCAGAGATCAGAGCTTCCTGGGACAGACTTCCCATCACACCGTGTTGCCCAGGCGGGTACCGCTGGTTTCTTGTTACCATCCTGGGGATAGGCAGGGATTGCTAGGGTTGCTCTGCTCTTACCAAAACAGAATGGCTTTGCATTTAGGTTCCCCTCAGCTACTTTATGACCAAGCAATCTGATGCACAAATTAATAAAAGGAATTAAAGGCTGAAGATGGCTTAATGTGTTGCCCCTCTACATATCAGAATTAGAAATAAATTTTCAAGGGGGCCTTAAATCCCATAATGTGAACAGTGGCTTAACAGAACGATATTAGGCCTTGAGAAAAACAGGGGAGTTTTCTTCTTCCTTCTTTCCTTCCTTTCTTCCTTCCTTCCCTCCCTTTCTCTCCCCTCCCTCCCTCCTCCTCCTCCTCCTCCTCCTTCTTCTTCTCCTCCTCCTTCTTCTTCTTCTTCCTCTCTCTCTGTGTCTATCTGTCTGTCTGTCTCTCTCTCTCTCATCCTGGGTAGAGCTTTTCAAATGCTTCAAATCACACATGCAGGTCACAATAAGTTAGAGATGATTTTGATGTCAAATTTAACTCAAGAGTATAGGCTGGTTCTGAGCAGGCACTACTGGTTAGTGGTTACACAGTAGCCTGCCTCTTCTTTTTAATTTCTCTTTCTTCCACTTTTTTCATCTATTTCTCTCTCTCTTTCTTTCCCTCTCTCCCTCTCTCTCTCATAGGTCATAATTCCTCCCTTAATGTGCTACAGTGCACATTCTTTCCCTGTGGAATTTCCCTGACAAAAATACAAACATTGAACAAAAAAGACACGCACCTTTAATAACATGAACCACAACAACAAAGACAATCATTTGTGAGTATTCCTTAAGTAGGAAATCCTGAAACTGTGGTCTCCAAACCTTTTTGAATGTATCCCCTACAAGCAAATGATTTCTAAAATGCATTTCCGATATACATATGTGTTTTCTAACTATTATATACATGCACTACTACTGTATACTATATAAAGTGCAATAAAATGTTCAAAACATTAAAGGATAAGATTAAAGTATAAGCCAGCAAACTTTTCTAAAGCACCAGATAGCAAATATTTCAGGCATTGCAGGACATATGATTGTTGTCACAACTACTTAACTCTGCACTGTAGCATGAAATTAGCCACTGACAATATGTAAACAAATGGGTATGATTGTGCCCCAGTAAACCTTACTTACAAAGACAGAGGGTGGACTGGATTCATGCCATGGGCCACTGTTTGCCAGCCTGTACGCTAAAAACACAAACATAACTAAAATCCTAAACATTTTCCTATATCTGCCTGTTGGTCACTGCCCGAGAATATGAAAAGCAACATGACTAAAGACATTCCTTTCTCACTAATTCTTGATCACTACTACAGAGTATCATTTGCTCTCTTATTTCTGTATACTGAGACAAAGAGTACAAAACACAGCAGAGCTGACATATAAATGCTAAGCTATGGCCTGAATTTACTTCTAGCTATATAATTTACTCCACAAATTATGTTATCTTACTACACAGGTTACGTTTCTCAACAACTCTGTAAGTCAAAGTCACACTTTAATAAAATATCTAATTACTGTGTTGTAGACCTTTGGAGATTCTGCCAAATAATCAAAGATAGAGATATCAAATTAGAAAACCCAAGGGTCTATTAAGTAATGAAAAATAAAACCCCAACTAAAGCCCTAAGATGTGTGTGTGTATGTGTGTGTACGTGTATGTGCTGTGTTGGATAAAACATATTGTTATCTTAACATCTAAAATATTATTGCCAACACTGTTGTGTTAAACCCAGTGTGTCTCTCTGTTAATCTATAAATAGAGAGCTTGGAAATTTTTGACAAATTACTGAAGTCATCTTGTATTAAATCCAGTTGAAATTGGGGAATAAGACTGATGAAAATAACAGCTTGTGAATATCAGCACGGATTCATTGGTGATTTTTTTTTTTATCTTGCTTCACTGGTGTAGAAAATCTTAAGGCTGTATGGGCATGTTTAGAATGTCAGCGCAATCAGCCCTCCTGATGCACAGCCCTCTCTGTGAGGCTCTAGTATTATAATAACTTCACCAAACAAAATGGAAGAGATACTTTAATCATTTTAGTCAAATTGAATGTGTCAAGGAGAAATACTATGAATAGCAGCAGCACTAATTCAAAAACATGCCTTCAGCCCCAACTATCCTGAGTGAGGCAGAGAAGGGAGACTGCACGGCCTGAAAAGATGTTAGCAATCAGAAAACCTTGCTCCTGCTGCAGTTTGACCCATCTCACCATCCTGCACCTCAGTTTTCTGAGGAATAAGATAATAATAATACATGACTTATAATCTATTGGGAGATGAAGATGAAATAAAACATATAAGTATCTCTCTCACAGGGTGCCTGGAACACAACAGGTACTCACTAAATATTTTGTATCTTTCTCTTTCCTTCTTTCTCCTCTTTGTATTTCAATATCATCATCTCTAAAGTAAACAAAAAAGCTCTATCAAGTTCACATGATAACTATGAAGATTTAAGAGATAATTAGTGAAAAAACATCTAATAAAATAGAAAATTATCAACTCCAAGTAGAGTTGGGTATAATTAAAATTAGCACAAATTATCTTGATACATTGTTGCCTCCTAATACTTCACACAGGATATATTTTGGTCCCTAAAGAAAAAGAAATGTTCTACCTTTCCCCTTCAAAAGATATTGCTACGGGCTGATGCCCAAAATTCCTTCCCTGAATAGTTACTTTCCATGTCTATTGGCAAAGACTCTTCATTGTGTCATTTCAAACATCATGCAGGGAGAATATTATCCCCTAAAGACTACTTTCTGTAAGCCTATAAACACCAGTCTTGATACACTCATCCCAAACTCAGGGTGACTAAGAAAAACAAAGAGATACAATTCCTTCTCCTCCTCTTTCTTCAGTATCCTAAGATATCATCACAGACCTCCAAATCATTTATCTTACTGATCTGAAAGTTGCTAGATAGAGTAATCTATGTACACATAGTATGACTTGAGGGGAACCAGATAGCCAAATAGGTTGTATGTTTAAAATTGATCACCATACCCAACTTAAAATCTCATCATTTTCAACTTTTTTAGTCATGGGTAAATTCACCAAATATGTCTGGTTTTTAATCCTTTCAAATACGTGGTAAGATTGTACTTCTTACTCCCACCCCTGTGGTTGGGTGTGGCCATGTGACTGGTTCTGACCAATGAGTGGCAACAGGCAGTCTCACATGATCCTCAGGCTGGAGGATCTAAATGCCAACAGGAGACCTTCTATGGCTCTTCTTCTCCACTAACAGGATGATTTGCAACATTTAAGGTGGTAGACGGTCTGCCAACCAGGGTGAAGATACATAATCAGGGCCCATAACCACATCGTGATACGCATGTGGCAGGAGCATAAAATAATCTGTTGTTTTAAGTCACTAAGATTTGGGGATCATTTGTTAATGCACCACAACACAGCCTATCCTTAGAGCCACCCAAAAAAAACCCAGTCATTTTTTTCCATAAAGACATATTTTTAACTCTACTGTTATCCATAATTAATATACAAACAATTAACATGGTAACTTTAGGAAAGAGCATATTCTTTAAAAAAAAATAAAGCATAAATAATGGTATTTGATGATAGAGAAATCATTAACACTCAATATTCCAAATTATGAAACAGTGCCAAGGTATGTAGGCCAGAGAGAGACAGTACTGGAAATTCCTTTGAACATCAAACATCCTGACATCTATTTTATTATATATATTATACATAATTATATATATATTATATATGTTAATAATTATTATAATTATAAATATTTAATGATAAATTACTATATGTTTATTAAACATTGTGCTCAGTGCTTTATATCAAATACAGTATTTAATTCCTATAATAAACTTATGAGGTTAAAATCTATTCGAATTTGACATGAGTGATAAAGAAGGCTAAAAAAGGAAAAGTTACTTGCTGTTTACTTTTAGGTCTGTCTGAAGCCAAGCTAGCATCTCAACAGAAATGACAAAAGATACATAGATGACAGATAAATTGAGAAATGGAAGGAAGAAAGAATAGAAGGGAGGAAGGAGAAATAATACTATAATTATAGCTATAAAGCATATGAATCTTCCCTCGTGTGGTAATACTAAAAATTTGCATTCTAGGTTCATGCCAAAGAACATAATTTTATATTCTCTATCCTCTTTAGATTCTTATCTAAAGTTCAATGATAAGAAATCATTTTTCCTGGAGGATTGCCTAAAGAATATGCAGTCTACCCTCTGAGATCAATAGCTCTTAACAATGAGGGAGAGGGAACAGACCCTTTTATTTATTTATTTATTTTTTAAAAATTGAGACAGAGTCTAACTTTGCTCCCTGCATAGAGTGATGTGGCCTCATAGCTCACAGAAACCTCAAATTCTTGGGCTTAAGTGATTCTCTTGCCTCAGCCTCCTCCTGACTCTACTAAAAAATAGAAAAAAACAAGCCAGGCATAGTGGCAGATCCCTGTAGTCCCAAGCTCAGGCTGTAGTAGCTGGGACTACAGGCGCCCACCACAACACCTGGCTATTTTGTTGTTGTTCAGTAGGCCCAGGCCAGGTTCAAACCCAATAGCCCCGGGGCATGTGGCTGGTGCCCTAACCACTGAACTACAGGTGCCCCCTAGCCCCCTAGCCCCCAAGGGATGCAACCTAGATCCCTTGAATGTGCACTTTAGAGTGAGTTTGTGCTCCTACGAGAATCTAATGTTGCTGCTGATGTGAGAGGAGGTGGAGCTCAGGTGGTGATGGAAGTGATGGGGAGCACTAAGATGAAGCGGGTCTCACTCACCTCCTGCTGTCCAGCCCAGTTCCTAACAGGCTACAGACCAATACTGGTCTGCAACCCAGGGGTTAGGAACTGCAGCTCTAGAGAACTGTGATCACCAAATGGCCTTTCCCAGTGACTGCCTGTGGGTCACAGGACCCTGTCCCTTATAACTCCACTCTCTCAATTACATGCTAGGCACTTGTTCTATTCCTGCACAGACCTAGGTGGAGGTATGATAAAAGGAAACATGGTACATGCATCTTATAAAAGTTGTGCTTTATTTAGATAGGTCCAACTGGGCATTATCTGCAGTCTATGATGTGATATGAGGCAGGAGGGTGTTTGGTGAGTGCAGTTTCTCAGCTCAGTTTATGGTTTCATCTTCTGCCTATCCAAGATGAAGTCTAGCCCTTAAACTAACTAAACCTTATAAGAAATCCTTATACTAAACCTCTATGCCCCAACACACCAACTTGAAACACGAAAATAATTACTTTATAGGGCTGCAAAAATTGCAAAACCACATTTCATTCCCTCTAAAATGTTGCCCTTTAGGAGCCAAATTGCCTCCTGGCCATGGTTGATCTCCCCACCACTCTAACCTTCTTTATAATCAGTCTAGACACAAACAACGTGGTTCCTTTGCAAAGCTAATGAGAGGAGAAATCCCTATCTCAAGATGAGTGCCAATGTAACCTTAAATAAGCAAAATAGAGCTAATGCTTTACATGCAAAATAACAATTTCTCCATCATTGTTTATAAAAACAACAAAAAATATACCAAATGCTAATAAGGTCAGGCTCACACCTATAATCCTAGCACTCTGGCAGTTGGAGACGGGGCATTGCTTGAGCTCAGGAGTTAGAGACCAGTCTGAGCAAGAACAAGATCCTGACTCTACTAAAAAATAGAAAAAAACAAGCCAGGCACAGTGGCAGACCCCTGTAGTCCCACCTACTCAGGAGGCTCAGGCAAGAGGATTGGTCAAGCCCAAGAGTTTGAGGTTGCAGTGAGCTATGTGCCAGGTACTGTACTCAAGATGACCAAGTGCGAGTCTATCTCAAAACAAAAAAACAAACAAACCAAAAAACCTGAAAATGTTGCCAAAATGCTCATAAGTTATCCCGATAGCGTGAGATTGATAAAGAGAATTTTTTTCATGATATATGCTGTTTTTTCAAATTCTTTACATGTGTGCCCATTCATAATGTTCATAATCAGAAAAAACAAATGTTACAGAGTATATGCAAACCACTCGCCCTTCACAGCACCTCCAAATACACAGCTGGCTCCTGAGAAAGAGAAAGATAAAAGAAGGAACAAATTTATATGCTAACAATTTCATGTTCATTATTTCTTTTTATCTTCATAACAAGCATATGATATAGATGCTATCCACCTTTGTAACTGAAGGGAAAAATAAAACTGAGGTTTATGGAAGTTTAAGAAATGCCCCCATAATCTCATGGCTAGAAATAGCAGAACTGAATTTTAATCTCAAATCAGTCTGACTTCTACAACCTGGACACATTCTACTGTTCCTCAAGTGACAGAAATAGTAAAGCAATGGAATAATTAAAATTGATATTTTCCTTTCCAAGCCTCAGACATGATCGGTGAGGAAAATGTCTGTGTTTTGGAGACCGTGCCCAGGCTGGGGGAAATGAGTTTCTCTCTTTTTAAAGCCATGGCCGCCAACCCAAGGGATGCACTGCTTCTCCTCCTGAAGCACAAGGAAGTTTCAGAATTTGAAGAAACGTGTGAGCTGAGCTCAGTAATCAAGTAATGAGCCTTTGCAAGGAAATAAGGTCACTGCCTGCAGTGGCAGAGCAGACTAAGGCCCAGCAGTCTCTGCTCCGGAACGCAGGTTCCCACGCATGCCTGCCCAGCTGTCCACTACTTTCCCCACAATTCCTGAAGAAAAGCAGTGTTTTTTCTCAATGCGAGATTGCAAGACCATGCCCGGGGCCAAGCCCGAGATAGCAGTTGACTGGATTCACAGCAGGTGGCGGCATGGCTGACCCTGCAGACTGGAGTCTGGAGTGTGTAAGGCCAAGGCTGCTGTTCAGGTCAGTTATCTTTCCATGCAGAAACCCTCTGCACAATTTGTGGAGTCTGCACTGCTAATCTCCACCAGCTGTCTCACAAACGCCTGTGTTGGGCTAACGTGAAGCTTCAGGGAGGCTGAGGGCAAATCAGAAAAACTACTTTTAATGGACCATCTTTACAAATGGTGACTTAAAATAATGAAAGTTTTTGAGGCCTTCTGATACATGAAGATAACCTTTCATACTTCAAAAAAATGTACTGTGTGACAATTAAAAAAAAAAAAAAAACCAAGAGAATGAACACATGGCAGCACGAGGACTCAGCAAGGTGGAGCAGGGTCTGATCAAAATGTGTATGGCCTTCCAGAAGGTGAGGGTGAGAAGGAGATGTGGTTGCACATGTCAATAATTATATGGGGGAGACCCCAGTACAGAATATGCCAAAGAGAAGAGTCCATGGCAGGGGGAGCCACTCCCCCCTCACACCTGCAGAGCAGTCCATGACTTGGAGTATTGGTTTCCTGTAGCTGCTATAACAAATTACCGCAAACCCAGTGGCTTAACCCAACACCAGTCTATTATCTTAACAGTTTGGGGGCCCAGAAGTTTAAAATGGTTCTTACAGGACTAAAATCAGCAGCTGCATCTGTTCTGGAGGTTTCCATGCCTTCAGCAGTCTCTAGAAGCCCTTCACCTTCCTTGTCTTATAGCTACATGGCTGCGACCTCTGTCTTTGTTGTCACGTCTCTTTCTCTGAAGCTGACCTTACTGCTTACCTCTTATAAAAGCCTTCATCATTAGATTGGACCCACCTACATAATCTAGGTTGATCTCCTCCTCCAAAATCCTTAATCACTCTGTGAAGTCCCTTTAGCCACATAAGGAAACATATTTACAGGTTTGAGAGATTAGGATGTAGAATGGCCATTATTCCACTGACCATACTAGGGAAGGAGGTACAGAAAGTGAAGTCAGGGGCAGGAGAAGAGATGAGGCTTTAGATGTAAGACAGTCCAAAGCAGCTGCAGAAGTGGGCTCCACATACCACACTCAGAAGCATTAGTAACAAAAATATTTACCCCAGAATAAGCCAGGATGAACACTCCCCAGTAGAAATGAGCAGTCTGTTAGGGAAAGTCTTGGTCTTCCCCACAAAGGGAAAGGAGCAAATGAACAAGCAGAACCACTATAAGAAAGAGAGATGGAGGTGGATTTAAAAAGTTTAACTAGTATCCACATAAACATTTTAAAGGCATTACATTTATAAAACAAGAATGGTTTGCCATGATAGAGCAATTTTTAAAAGGTTCTTGGAAGATAAGAAAATGATTTGTGAAATAAAAAAATAATAGAAACCCTGGATAAAGTTGGAAAAGCTTCCAGATTATAAGATAAAAAATATAAGTAATATGGGTAGAGTATGGTGGCTCACACCTATAAACCTAGCACTCTGGGAAGCCAAGGTGGGTGGATCATATGAGTTCAAGAGTTTATGACGAGCCTGAGCAAGAGAAAGTCCTTGTGTCTGCTAAAAATAAATAAATAAATAAAAGCCATTTTGGCAGGCACCTACAGACTCAGGTACTTGGGAGACTGAGGTGAAAGGATAACTTGAGCTCAAGAGTTTGAGGTTGCTATGAGCTATGATGCCATAGCACTTTACCCAGGGTGACAGAGTGAGACACCATCTCAAAAAAAAAAAAATGAACAAAATAAAAATATGAATAAAAAAGAGAAAAAATATTAAGGAGCATAAACAATCCAAAAATTACAATAAGGCTCGGTACCTGTAGGACAGTGGTTATGGAGCCAGCAACATACACCACGGCTGGCAGGTTCGCACCCAGCCTGGGCCCACTAAACAACAATGACAACTGCAACAAAAAATATCCAGGCATTGTGGCATGCACCTGTAGTCCCAGCTACTTAGGAAGCTGAAGCAGAGACTCACTTAAGCCCAAGAGTTGGAGGTTGCTGTGAGTTGTGATACCAAGGTACTCTACCAAGGGTGACAAAGTGAGATTCTGCCTCAAAAAAAAATAAATAAATAAAAATAAAACTATGATAAAAGAAGAAAACATTCCTGAGCTAAAGAGAGATGTGATTCTTCTTTTAAGAGTGCTGGTGGAGTGCCAAGCAGCATGAATAAGACTATTTGCCTTGAGATACACCCTCACAAAATTATAGAACACCAGTATGAGACAAGAGACTCAAAATATCTCTAAAGAGGGCGGCACCTGTGGCTCAGTGGGTAGGGTGCTGGCCCAATATATCGAGGGTGACAGGTCGAACCTGGTCCCGGACAAACTGCAACAAAAAATAGCCTGGCATGGTGGCAGGCACCTGTAATCCCAGCTACTTGGGAAGCTGAGGCAAGAGAATTACCTAAGCCCAAGCACTGGAGGTTGCTGTGAACTGTGACGTCACAGCACTCTACCAAGCGAAACAAAGTGAGACTCTGTCTCTAAAAAAAAAAATCTTCAAAGGGATGGGAGGAGGGGAAGGGAAGAGGAGAGGAAGACTTAGCTGCAAAGGAATGCAAATCATTTCTCAATACCAACATGTTTAAGAAAACAATGAACATCCATGCCAGCATCTCTGATTTGGGGATTTGGGGATATGGGCTAATCTTACTGGTGTTAGATGATATCTTAAAGTAGTTTTGATTTGCATTTCTCTGATGATTAAGAATGATGAGCATTTCTTCATATATCTATAGGCCATGCACCTGTCATCTTCA
>CAUYQV010172774.1:0-20374 GCA_963574575.1 Galagoides demidoff | reverse complement strand
TGGTGGGAGGGTGACCGGAAAGATCACCTATATATCTGTCTAACAAGGGTACAAGTGAACTTTTCTAGAACTAGAATATAAATGTTTTGATACAATGATTAAGCAAATGACATGAAATTTATGTTAACCAGCTTGATGAAAATATTTCAAACTGTATATGAAAACAGTACAATGTACCCCATGTTTGCATTAATGTATACAGGTATCTAAAAATAAAAAAAAGAAATTAATAAAATAGAGAATAGAAAAACAATAAAGAAAGGTTAGTGTAATCAAAGAGGGGTTCTTTGAAGAATAGAATTGTCAAACCTTTAGCTAGACTGACCAAGAAAAAAAAGAGAAGACTCAAATTATCAAAATCAGAAATAAAAGAGAAGAAATAACTACCAATCTTATGGAAATTAAAAAGATTATAAGGGAATACTATGAACAACTGTAAAACAAATAATTTATATAAAATGATTTCCTAGAATGACAAAAAACTGTCTCTAGAAGAAAGAGAAAATCTGAGTAGACCTATAGCAAGTGAAGAGGTTGAGTTGAACATTTTTCTTTTTTTTTAGAGACAAGGTCTTGTTCTGTTGGCACAATCAAAGCTCATGGAAACCTCAAACTCCTAGGCTCCGGAGATCTTCTCACCCTAGCCTCCTGAATAGCTGGAACTACAGGCACAAATCAAGCCTACCTAATATTTTTATTTTTATTTTTTTTGTAGAGATGAGAGTCTTGCTGCAGTGCCTAGGCTGATGTTCAACTCCTAGTCTCGAGTGATCCTTCTGCCTTGGCCTGCCAAAGTACTGAGATTGCAGGAATAAACCACTACTCCTGGCCTTAAGTCAATAATTTAAAAACATTTTATAAAGAGAAGCCTGGGGGCAGCGCCTGTAGCTCACTGGGTAGGGTGCTGGCAACACACACTGAGACTGGGGAGTTTGAACCCAGCCTGAGCCTGCTGAACAACAATGACAACTACAATCACATTAGCAAAAAAAAAAAAAGCCAGACATTGTGGTGGGCACCTGTAGTCCCACCTACTTGGGAGGCTGAGGCAAAAAAATTGTTTAAACCCAAGAGTTTGAAGTTGCTGTGAACTGTGATGCCCCAGGGTGACAACTTGAGACTCTGTCTCAAAAAAACAAAAACAAAAAGAAAAGCCTGGGACCTCACAGCTTCACTCACAGCTTCACTGATGGAGTCTACCAAACATTTAAAAAAGAATTAATACTGATTCTTTATGAACTCTTGCAAAAATTTATTTATTTTATTTTTTATTTTTAAAAATTACTTCTCAAGGGTGGTGCCTGTGGCTCACAAAAATTTAAAGATTTTTAGGGATTATTTTGCAATTTATTCTCTCGATCTTGTATTTATTATTCTGATACCAAATCCAGACAAAGATACCACAAGAAAATTACAGCCCAATATATCTTATGAATATAGACATAAAAATATCAATAAAATATTAGCAAAAAAATATTACATTATAAGAATATACATACTGTAACCAAGTAGGATGTACTCAAGGAATGTGAAAATCAACATGATATAATCTATCAATAGATTAAAGGACAAAACCCACTGAAAAAGCATTGGCAAAGTTCAATACCTTTTCACGATAAACATCATAGTAACAGAAGGTAACTTTCTCACCTCAATAAAGAGCATCTGTGAAAAACTCAGAGCTGAGATCATACTTAATGGTGGAAGATCAAAAGCTTCCCCCTAAGATTAGAAGCAAGGCAAAGATGCCCACTGTTACCACTGCTATTTAACATTGTGATCTTTCTAGTACAGAATCCCAGAATCAGGAAAGCTTACCCACCCTGTACAGACAGCTCTAGGCCAAGCCAGACCTCCTTGTACAGGAAGAAGCAGGGCAGTTTGGGTTCCTTCACACACAGAATCATTAAATGTCCAGCAGAAGGAAATATCAAGTGTGGGTTGTTAATGTTTTGCCGTAGAACAAATGTTCATTCCTTTCTCCCATCATCCCCAGACTGGATATTCTACTCATGTTCATGAGCTTAGGACAACCTCTCCCACGAGGGTGCTTGCAACACACTCATAAATTCTCAGAGTTTTCTCTCAGTCTGCTCCAGGGGAGTTTCTCTGTGTTTAGCTCAGACTTAAACTTCTCTATGAAAGAACTCCAAAGTCAGAAAAGGGGTTTCCAGGAGTCTGGAAACAAAACAAAGCAGACAGAAACCCTCCTAAGAGATTAAAATTCCTTGCTGGTCTTTTCTTTTAAAAATGCATGCAAATATTGCATTTCCTACCACTGGAAGCTGAAGCTTAGACTAATAAAAAAGTTTAAAATTATTTATCAATTATATAGTCTTAATGTTCATCAAAAAAAATAAAGTAAAATTAACACCACATCTGACAAAATAATTTTAGTTTGAGAAGCATATTCTAAGGCTGTATTATTTCAACAATGACAACAACAAAATTACATTTATTTCTTTCATACAAGTCTCAAGGATTGTGTAGCCATGCTCTGAACCCAGTGTGTCTCTTCCAATGGATGCAGACCCATATAATTCAGGGCTTTGGCACTCTAGTCTCACAAAACCACAGGCCAGTTTTTGGTCTCTCTGTGTTCCTAGCTGTTTGTGTATTGCATGGGGGTGGTAATACCTGCCCTGACTAGCTCAACAACTATTATGAAAACAATATGAGTTAATTATATACTTCAGGGGAACAAAGCATTTATCTCTTTTATGCTATTATCTATGTGGCTATGGTAATTATGATGCGCCTCAGAGCACACATTTGTCATCAAGAGTTTATGGGACCACATAATTTCACTTAGTTCCATATGGGTAAGAATCCTGTTGTATGTGGTTGAAATTGTTATCAGCAGAAGATGGACTTTATAATTATAAGGTGTTTTATGTATGCCTCATGGTAACCAAAAGGAACAGACCTGTAGTAGACGCATGAAAGATAAGGAAAAAGGAATTAAAACATACCATTAAAAAATTATCAGATCACAAAAGACAATAGCAAGATAACAACAGAGAAAAGAAATTACAAAGCAGTTAGAAAACAATGAGAAAAATGGCAGTAGTTAGGTCCTTACCTATCAATAATTACTTTACTAATTGCCTCAATGTACACAGCTATGATTTAATAAAAAATAAAAAAATAATTACTTTAAATGTAGATGAATTAAATTATCTAATTTAAAGAGATAGAATGATGAATGGCTAAACCAAGGTCCAACTATATGCCATCTAAAAAGACTTATTTGGCTTTAAGGACATGCATAAGCTGTAAGTCAAATGATGAAAAAACATATCCCATGCAAATGCTAACCCAAAGAAAGCAGAGGTAGTTATACTTGTATCATCCAAAATAGATGTTCAGTGAAAAACTGTCACAAGAGACAAAGAAGATAAATGATAAGGGGTCAGTTCATCCAGCAAATATACCAGTCATAAATACACATGCACTCAACATTAGAGCACCTGAATATGTAAGCAAGTATTAACAGAAGTGAAGGAAAAGTAAACAGCAGTACTAGGGACTTTGATAGCGTACTTTTGGCAAAGGGTAGATCATGCAGACAGAAAATCAATAAGGAAACATCACATTTGTACAATGCTTTAGACCAAATGGCACTAACAGATATACGCAGAGCCATCTAACAACTTCAGAATATATATTTTTATCAAGCACATACAGAATATTCTTCAAGATAGATCATATGTTAAAGCATAAGACAAGTCATAACAAATTTAAGAAGATAGAAATGATTTCAAACACCTTTTCTGGTGTCGGTGGTAGGACATTAGAAATCAGCAATAGGAGAACAACTAGAAAATTAACAAATGCTGTATGTAGAAGTTAAATGACATGTTCCTGAACAACCGACAGGTCAAAGAAGAAATTGAAAGAGAAATTAAAAAATATCTTGAGATAATGAAAATAAAAATGAAGCATGCTAAAACTCATGAGATACTGAAAAAGTAGTTTTAAGAAGGAAGTTTATAGCAATAATGACTGCATTAGGAGCAAACAGAGATCTCAAACATTCTGCCCCTCTAGGAATTAGAAAAGGAAGAACAAACAATAAAGATCAGAGCAGAAATAAATAAAATAGAGGCCAGATTTGGTGACTCATGCCTTAGTCTTAGTGCTCTGGGAGGCAGTGGCAGGTGGATTGCTTGAGCTCAGGAATTTGAGACTAGCCTGAGTGAGAATGAAACCCTGTCTCTAAAAATAGCTGGGTGTTGTGCCAGGCACCAGTAGTACCCTACTTAGGAGGATGAAGCAGGAGCATCTTTTGAGCCCTGGAGTTGGGTGATGTCACAGCATTCTACCAAGGGTGACAAAGTGCGACTCTATCAAACAAGCAAACAAAAAATTAATTGGGCAGCACCTGTGGCTCAAAGGAGTAAGTGCCGGCCCCCTATGCCAGAGGTGGTGGGTTCAAACCCAGACCCAGCCAAAAAAAAAAAAAAAAATTAATTAAATTTAAAAGATAAATAAATAAAATAGACATTAGAAAAACAATAGAAAATATAAAAAAACTAAGAGTTGATTTTTCAAAAGAATAAACAAAATTAACAAACTTTTTGCTAGATTAACCAAGAAAAAAAAAGAGGACTCGAGTAAATAAAATCATAAATGAAATGAAAAAGGAGACATTACAACTGGTACCACAGAAATACAAAGGATCATAAGAGATTTTTATGAACAACTATATGCCAACAAATTACATAACCTCAAGGAAATAAATACATTCGTAGAAATATAAAAACTACCCAGACTGAATCATGAAGAAATAGAAAATCTAAACAGACCAATAATGAGTAAGGAGATTGAATTAATAACTAAAAATCTCCTGACAGTGAAAAGCTCAAAATCTGATAGCTTCACTGGTGAATTCTACCAAACATTCAAAGTTTGCCAAGACCTTTTGGAGAGACAAGATATTTTGGGCCATGTTATCACTGGTGATGAAATATGGGTATACCAATATCACCCTGAAACCAAGCATCAAATTATACAATGGAAATTAGCCAATTCTCCATGACCAAAAATATTCTGTCAGTCCAAATAAAGAATTCAAATGATGTTGCTTACCTTTTTTATACCAGAGGGATTATTCATTATAAATTTGTACCAACTGTACGAATAGTTGATAAGGTTTACTACTTGGAAGTGTTGAATAGGCATGAAAAAGTTAGACTAACATGACCTGAACTTTTCAGCCAACAACTCATGGCTCTTGCATCACAACAATGCACCATCTCACACAGCACTGTCTTTGGGGGACTTTTTAGCTACTGAATAAATAATTGTATTGGAACACCCTCCCTACTCACCTGCTCTGTCCCCCAGTGACTTTTTTCTTTACCCAAAGATAAAGGAAATATAAAGAAAAAGACATTTTGTTGACATTCAGTACATCAAGGGTAATACAATGGCAGCTTTGGTGGCCATTCCAGAAGGAGAGGTCCAAAATTGCTTTGAAGGGTGTACTAGGCACTGGCATTGTGCATAACTTCTGAAGGGGAGTACTTCAAAGGTAACCATACAGATAATTCAACCATGAAGTATGTAGCACTTTTTCTAGGATAAGTTACAGACTTCATTGTCAGACCTTCTTATACAGGCAAAGGAAAACAGATCAGTAAGTTGAGGAGATAGTTACATCACTATACTCATTGCAGCGTTATTCACAATAGCCGACATGTGGAAACAACTGAAGTGTGTATCAACAGATGGATAAAGAAATTGTGATATATATGTTACTGAAAATTTCACATCCGTTGTCCCTAGGGGCATCAGAAGAATGAGGACAAGTAGTTTGAAGAAGAAGAGATAAGTTTATTAATTTGCAGACAAATCAGGAGGTTGTCAAACTCCTGTCTTAAGGTGCCAACATCTTGCTTCTAAGCTGAAGTTCAGAGCTTTTAAAGGGGATGGCTCTGATTCTTCCCATCTTCAGCTAAGACCTCTGATGGACAATTCCCTTGAGCTACAAAGAACAAAGGACACTCCCCTACCCCTCCTAATCACTGACCTGAGGCAGGAATGTAGATTTTAGTTTTCAAAAAGAGTAAGGGGGTTTGAAGGGTAAGAAAACATTTTTTAAAACCCACTTTTAGGTCATTTTCTTTTGTTATATTAGAGGGATAATCTATGTTTGTAAGATTTTTGATAAACGAGATCTTCCTACCCCATCACAACTCCACAGCCCTCTGGGGTGAGACATTGGGAGGGGCCACAGCCTGGGAGCAGATCCGTGGGAGTTTGGAGCATGCTCACAGCCCCCTGCTATGCAGCAAGGAGGAAGGTACCCTTGCTGCTGCAGCCATCTTAGCACTATGGGAGGAGCCTGGGAAGGTCCTGCCTGAACTAATTCTGCTGTCCCACATTATTGTGACTCTGGGTCAGCAACAATCTCTGTTTTCCCAGCAGGAGCTCAATATGGCCAGAGGGTACCCATAGCTAGGGCAAGGCAATTAGCGTGAATTGTTCACAGCTGGTTAACATGCCTTTACTGTAAACTAAAAATTGCACATTCTGCTAGCTACACCAGCTAAGAAGCCTTTGAGACACTTGAAAGTCCATCCTAGGGTGGGGTACAATCAATGTGCTTTTTGAAAACAAAAAAAAAGGACATTGGAAAGAACCCTTCCCCAAACTGCAAAGGGCTCCAGGTTAACAAGAAACCCTCAGGAAAGCAAATGGTTCTTTTAAGTCCAGGACTCAGATGATGATGCAGGGGCTCTGGGGGCCCCTGGCCTTGCTGGCAACTCCAATCCAAATATCCCTATAGAAGCCCTGGCTGCAAACCGAGGGTGGGGAATCAGTTGGTACTAAGCCACATGGGCAGAAGCAGTCCAGAGGAGGAGGCCCCCCACCTTGCTGCCATGGCCTGGCCCCCAGTACCAGCCATGCTCAGCACTGTGCAAGCCAAGACATGGAGAGGCGGCCAACAGCATGAGGTGACTGAGAACTTCCCACAGCTGCCTGGGGACAAACAGGCAACTCCCTGGGGACAAATGCAGGTAATTAGTCAGAGTACTGGGAACTCTGCCAGAATCTACAGAAACTCACCTGAGGGTCCCGGGGCTTGGCCATGTGTGCAGGAGACTGCCATGGCAGAGACACTTACTTTAAAGGTCAGATCTCAACACACCTAGACTTAGATCCCCTTTAAGACTGAAGCTCGGACAGAGGATGGCACAACTAATCAGAGACAGAATTCTTGCAGACTCATCTCCACCCTGGAGCATTAGTTTGTCCTCTTAAGAGGTACTTGCATGAGTACACACATCGGGAGCATGATGCCTTGATGGATTTGGCGGGACCCCATTTGCAACTTTGTTCATGTGCTTGTGGGGGTCCAAAGAAGGCTGCCCACTGCACAGGGATTCCAACACACAGGGGACCCACCCTTTTGATGACTGGCAGTTTCACTCAGATGCCTAGGCTTTTATTGGTAGGTATCTTTTCAGGCTGGGTAGAGGCTTGTCTTACCCTGAAGAGAAGAACGGAGTATCTGAGGTTACCATAACCTTTCTGAACCTTCATTCTGAGATGGGCTTCTTCCTACCAGGAGCTCCAGCCGGAGACAGATCCTTTGCTGAGTTCTTGCAAGCATACAAACCAGCACGGAGCAGAAACAGGCCTGAGAGGCTGCTGGGATGATAGCTCTCAGCAGATAGAGGATGGCATGCTGGTTGTGGACGCTGGGGGGCGGGTGGCTGCAAAGCCAGCTCAGCAGAACCTACTCAAAGAAGCACCGTGTTCGGCTACTCTAAGGTGGTGTCCATCCAGGGAAACCCTGCTTATTAGGGAGAGGGAAAAATGGGGAGATGTTGGTCAAAAGATACAAAGTTTTCATTAGATAGGATAGAGAATTCTAGAGATCTATTTTCTGGCATGGAAGTTAATAATAATGCATTGCATACTTGAACATTGCCAAGAGGGTAGATCTCATATGTTCCTACCATACTGATAAAGATCAGAAGTATACGAGGTGATGGATATGTTAATTAGCTTGATTGTGGTCATCATCTCGCGATGTGTATATCCAAACACCACATTACACACTGTAAATGTATAAACTGCATATGTAACAAGGTGAGAGAGGACCCGAGCAAACGCTGGGCACGTAGGTGTCATGATACCCGTTTATGTTCTCTCTTACCTGTGCAAATTGCGATGGGATTTACACCTGTGGCTGCCTCGCTTATGGCCTGAGATCTAGTTTCAATCATTGTTGGAGTGCTTGATTGGTGCAGTTGTTTAGAGCTAGGCAAAGGATTTTACAAAGAAAGCACTTCCAATATTGAGGGGAAGCAGCCAAATGGATTTTCAGGAACCATGGCCCAGGGCTTCTGTTTTTCTTCTTTCCAAGTCTTTGTTTGCTTTTCCTCTTACTGTGGAGGGGACTAACGCCACGTGACCAGCAACGAAAGCCATGAGCAAGGGCAGTGTACTCTGTATATTAAAAGCATCAAGGAAGGATGGCCTTGTGCTGTGAGTAGATGACTCATTCTCTAAAAGCAAACTTCAGAGCTCTTGCCCCTTGCTTCTGTCTCTGTGGCATGAGCAGGATCAGATATTTTGAAAGGGAGGTCTGTGATTCCGGTTGGTACGCTGTGCTCACAAATAGCACTCAGCTTTTGATCAACGAAGCTTACAGGGAAACTCCAACCCTGAGACAAATGCAAAGACTGCTTTAACCAAGTAGACTCTCCAGACAGCTGTAATTCCTATGAGAAAATAAGAATATGCTGAAGGAAGTATTCATCCACAGGTACGGTTACCGTCCAACTCTTTCTGGCAGGCTAATGACTAAGGGTGGAGTAGAGGCTTTCCACCAGTAGAGGCTTTTCAAATGGCATTTTGCAACCCCTTACAGCTGTTCTCAAAGGTCATGACCCCTTTGGGGGTCGCCCAAATACATCTTGCCTATCAGATATTTACATTACGATTCATAACAGTAGCAAAATTACCGTTAGGAAGTAGCAATGAAAATAATTTTATGGCCGGGGGTCACCACCACATGAGGAACTGTATTAAAAGGTTGAGGCATTAGGAAGGTTGAGACCCACTGTCTTAGGAGATAGTAAAGTCATTTTATTGGGGCATAAAACACACTTATCAAATGGAATAGCGTAGAATGGAATGAAATTGAGTAACTAGAAAACATCGCAGTGCATCATATACAGTTAGAATGAGAAAATACAAAGTGTTAGAATGAACAATTTCTAGAAATCTATCAATTGAGAGGCTCTTGGGGGCTGTGCGTGTGTTTCAGTGTGCTTGTGTGTACACATGCCCCAAATTGAGATTTGACATAAGGCTTTTTTTTTTCTTTTTTTACTGTGCCAAATGAATTCAAAAGCATTT
The DNA here is from genome assembly GCA_963574575.1 of Galagoides demidoff. Lineage (NCBI taxonomy): Eukaryota > Metazoa > Chordata > Mammalia > Primates > Galagidae > Galagoides > Galagoides demidoff. The sequence continues at coordinate 10,996 of CAUYQV010172774.1, read as the reverse complement.
GGCAAACACTGCCATCATTCAGCTCTTTACTACATACTTTTGGGGTTCTGACTTTAAAAACTAAAACTAAAATTCTGGCCACTGTGTTCCAAGCTTTTCTAAGGCTGTAACCTTTGCTCTTTTTGGCACTGATTATCAGCTACTTTGGTGTGAGGAGATGACCTTAGGTGGAAATAAGTTTCCTAAAAAAAATAAATGGGAGATTTATAATGAAGCCTCTGGAGGCAGATAAGGCCAAGGAGAGAGGGCGCCAGATGACACGTGTGTGTACGTCTCTGCGTGTTATCAGAGAGACTTAGAGACCGGTATTCATTAGCAGGAACCAGTAAAAAAATGCAAAGGTGTTACTAAAACCTTACTGTCCACGCTGAGTCCTCAAGGACAGAAAAGGCTCAGAGACTTGATGTGACTCTCCACCTGAAGAATGAGCCGGAGAATCAGAATCCAGGACTTCCTCCCTCCCCTGGCTCCGTTCCGTGTCTCAGAGAAGAACTCTGCTTCTCATTTGTAATAGCATATGTGAAGGAACTTTGTGAAAACTCCGGAGAACATCACGTTGTTCTGGAAATCACTGAGAAGGAACCCAGTGCAGGAAGCTGTGCCGTGTTTATTTGATTTAGTGTGTGATTATTTCTCCTGCCCTCTCTTATAGGACTTTGTTTCCAAGGGCCACAGCTCACAAATTACTGGTGACGTTGATAGGCATGTTAATTTTCTGGATCATTTTCTTGGCTTCAAAAGAACACACAAAGGTAGGAGTTGTTTTCTTTTTCAGAATTTTGCAGAAGGTCACAGTGAATGATCCATCGAATGATCCCCTTGATCTCCATTTGAATGACCCCCTTTATGATAGTAAAAAATAAAAGTTAAAAGCATATCTTCTTAGCAGAATGTGGATGAGAGGGTACTCTGTTCGGCATTCACCCCTTTGACAACGTGTAGGGTACATCATTATTGCTTTTTTAATGGCAGGTGGACTTGCAGCCTTCTCTGCACTGCTCACCATCACACCGCCAAATTCTCTCCCCCCTTGGCCACTGAGACTTTCAACGAATCAAATTTCTCTTTCAGTCATCTGCCTTCCTCACAGGGGTTTTCTTACTCTCTGAGAAGTTCCGTTAGCGTTTTTTTTTAGTTCTTCTCTTTCTGAAGTCTCTCTTAACTGACCTTGCTTCCAGTTTCCCTTCCTCCCAACCAGTTAGTACAAAAATAATCTTTTGAAAATTCGGCTTGCATTATCATCTGGTCCTAACCCCAGACTTTTACTGAACGGGCATTCACCTATGACTGGTACAAACAAACTCCCTACTTTAGCCATCAGTGGCCCTTTCAAATTTGAACCCAACTAGCTTAAAAGTGTCTCTCTCACCTTTTTCTAATGCAGCCCTATTTCCAAGCTTCCAATAAAAAGCATTGCAGGCCTGGAATATTCAGACCAGGGGTCATCAAAGTTTTTAAACAGGGGGCCAGTTCACTGTCCCTCAGACCATTGGAGGGCGGGACTGCAGGCCCCGGGACGAGTTGGCTGCTAAGCAGGACAGGTAGCGGTGGCAAAAACACCCGGCTGGCTGGATAAATGTCCTAGGCAGGCTGCATGTGGCCCACGGGCCATAGTTTGAGGACGCCTGATTCAGACAGTAATAGGAAGTGGTAAAGGAGCTCTCAGGCCACAGCACAGAGGTTTCTCATTGTGGGTCCTCTCTGTAAATAGATGTCCTCTAGATTTCTCTTTTTGTTCCTCTTCCCTTCCATGCGTTTAATTTTTAATTTATGTGCTCAGGTCCCATCCACTACCAATAGTAGGGTTTCTCAAAGTGAGGAGGTCTGGGGTCTTCTGTTTTGAAACACCTGTGTGTGTAAAACACCGACCCCTGAGCTCTATTCCAGAACTGCTGAAGTCTCTGAGGTTGAGCCCAAGAGTATAAAGTATTAATGAAGGCCCCTGCTGATTCTTTTTTTAATGGAAATTTTATTTTACTTTTTTACCCAACAGGTGAGCGCTTACTACACCTCCCGTCCCCTTCCTCTTCCACCCTTCCTGAATTTATTTATTTATTTATTTATTTATTTATTTATTTATTTTTGATTCGAACCTGCCACCTTGGGTGTATGTGGCTGGCGCCTTAGCCGCTTGAGCCACAGGTGCCGAGCCCCCTTCCTGAATTTAAATGCGTTTTTCTTGCATGTGAGCCGGTAGCTGTTCATATTAATAATGAGACACTGGATGCTTGCTTTTCCATTTTTTGTGATACCTGACTTAGGAGGACGTTCTCCAAATCCTTCTAGGTAAACACAAAAGATGTGAAGTCTCCATCTTTCTTTACGGCCCCCACTGATTCTCATGCATGCCAAAGTTTGAGAATCCCTGCCTACATGCTTCCAGAGATGAAATCTCTTCCGAGCCCCACTTGGATGTGCGCTGTTTATTCAACAGCTCCATCTAAGTCTTCCATTAGCCCTACCAAGGCAGAGAAATGCACACTGAATATACCATCTCTTTCACCACCAAGCCGTGGCAAAAACAAAACAAAACATACAGAATCAAATGGAAACAAATTCTCTCTGTCTCATCTCACTGATCATAACTGTTTTGACAGCCCAGGGGGTCTATCCAGCCAAATCGCTCCACAAGCTATCAGCTACTGAGTGGTATACAGCCTACTTCCTAAATATCTCTCAAATCTATCCTTTCTTCTCCATCCCCTTGTCTTTCTCTAGTCTAGTCCTTCGTGATTTCTTATCACTTTAGGGCTGAATTGGTCTTCATTTTCCTACCTCCAGTCTCCGAGTGCTCTTAGCATTCATTCAACACACATTTGATGAGTATAATTGTGTGTCCGCTACTAGCCTAAGGGAAGCAGGAATACAAGACATCCTCTTTGTGTTCAAGAATCAGAAATTATATTTCTAAATGAAAATGTGAATATGGTACCCTAACTACCTTCAGTGGCTCCTCATGTGGCATGACACTGGCCAGACTCTTTGGCACAGAGTTTCATTCAGGTTTTTTTAAGTAAAGGGCACAGAAACCCACTGACACTGGCTCAGGACACTCTCACATTGGCTGATTCCTCAGCCTGCTCTTACTCCAGGTTTTCACGTAGCTAACTCTGCGACTTCCTTCAAGTCTTTGCTCTGATGTCATCTTCTTCATTAATACGAGAAACAGCTTCACCCCCACCTCTTAGGGCTCCCCTTTCTCTGTTTGGCTTCTTTATTTGCAATAGTACTTTTCACTTTCTGAAATATTGCATAATTACTTTTTTTATTATGCTCACTTGACCTGGTATAAAGGAACCTCCACGAGGGAGAAGATCTTTGTATGTATGTATTTGTTGGCATATCCCGAGTGCCCAGAAAAGTGGTACATAGTACATGGTTAATACGTAAGTAATAAATAACTAAATAAATCTGATCTGAGTGAGAGGTAATGGTGACCTGAAATAAGTTACCATCAATGAGGATGGAGAAAAGTTAATAAATTTGTTAATTTAATAATTTAATTGACAGCATTAGTGACTGACCCTGGTAAATAATGAGATGGGATTAGGCAGGAATTATATCCCAAGTTAGTATAACTGCATGGCTGGTGAGGCCCTTCACTTTTGACCAGAGTAGGAGAAATAATTTTGGAACACAAAAGATAAATTTAGGTGTGAATAGTCCAGGTTTGAGGTTTTTTAGGTTAAACAAGTGGAGATGTTGCTTCAGCAGACTGTTGAATATACAGATATGAAGCTTGGAAAGCCTTGGTTTAGAAAAACAGGTTTAGGAAACATCAAAATATAAATGGTAGCTGAAGTCGTTGGAGTCTGTGACTTTTCTTGGGTGAGCTGTAGAGTAAGAGGAAAAAGTTGCTAATGATGTAAAGTTGGGGGTCAAAATGAGCTCTGGGAAGAGAAGTAAGTGGCAGGAGAGGAAACACACACAAGGTGGAAGAGAGGGTGTAAGATCCTTAACTGGTGGGGACAGGGACCAGCAAAACTTACAATAATCGTTAAAGGGACTAGGAAGCGCAAAACTTTCCCTCTTTAAATACAGAAGATACTTGAATACCTTTAAATTTGTCTAGAGAAAGACTGAGAGCAGAAAGTAGGAAGTAGGAAAGAAAAGGTTTGATGACACTGAAGTTGGCAGGGCGATAGGAAATAGAATTGCCATGGGACTGTTCTTACCCATCTTGGAAGTGGAGAAGGTTTCAAGAACACAGAGATCTGGGTGTTGGAGGTACTGTCTATGTGCATATTGAGATCTACCTGGAGGAGGTCAGGACATCTGGTAATAAAAAGACTAGAAGCCAAGTTCTTCAAAATCTTCAGTAAATGAATGAAAGAAAGTGATGGGTGAAAAAAGAGAGAAAAGAGGCAGATCACGTAGTAACCGGCAGTTGTGCGTTATCATTGGTCAGGCTTATCACGAGGAACAAAAGCTATTAGTGTCTTCTGAAAAAAATCCCTTAATGGTTATCAATTTTTTGAATGTATATGTATTTGAGTGTGTGTGTGTGTGTCTGTCTAAAACCCTTGCCTTAGTCCATCTGGGCTGTTGTAAAGAATACCATTGACTGGGTGGCTAATTTTTCTATTTTTAATAGAGGGATAGGATCAACTTTTGCTTAGGCTGGTCTGGAACTGAACTCCTGAGCTCAAGGGATCCTCTTGCCTCGGCCTCCCAGAGTGCTAGCCTTACAAGTGTGAGCCACTGTGCCCAGCCTGGGGCCTCTTTTCTAAGGGTACTAATCCCATTCATGAGGGCTCCATTCCCATGACTTGGTATCTCACTGTTCTGGAGACTAGAAAGTATTAGATTTCATGTCTGGTGAGGCCTGCTTCCTGGTTTATAGATGGCTGGTTGTTTACTAACCATTCATACAGTAGAAGGGGTAAGGGAGCTAGCACTCTAGGGCATCTTTCTGTCCTTCCTTCCCTCCTTCCTTCCTTCCTTCCTTCCTTTTCCTTCCTCCCTTCCCTTCCCTTCCCTTCTCTTCCTCCTTCCCTCCCTTCCTCCCTTCCTTTCTTTTCTTTCTTTCCTCTCTCTCTATTTTTGCTTTTGAGGCAGAGTCTTACTCTGTTGTCTCAGGCTAGTGTGGGTGGAGTCAGCCTAGCTCACAGCAACTTCAAACTCCTGGGTTTAAGTTATCCTTCTGTTGCTGGAACACAGAGTCTATCTGCCCGTCACTTAAGACTATCAATGGAGAAGTGGATAAGCGATCAATAATTCCACTTTTATTTACAGAAAAGCCAGCAATCCCAGAGAACAGCAAAGCTATCTCCTCAGAGAGTTGTTCTGCCCTCTTCAATCTTTTTGTTATTTTTATACCCACATGGTGGTAGCATATATCAGCAGTGTTATTAATCAGTATACTGCACATTAAACATATCCCCTTCCCTTTATAGATTACAAAGTCAAAATATTTCTTGCTTTCAAGGTGGCTATATCTTCAAAGTATTTTCAGTTAGACTAAATTTGCATCCAGTGAACACTTCACTGGGTGCACAGAATGCCCTGGGGCCTTGCCCAGTACCATGGAGTTCAGTTCTCCAATTTATCTCTGACACTAGGACTTAGAAGTGAATTAACAGTCTGGAATCAACAGATGTCCACAGGTAGGCTTGTCCAGCCTTGTTAGGGCCTGACCTGCAGTGCCCTACATGAAATGGCTGTTCAGGTCAACAGTGGGTACTAACACTCCTGCCTCATCTTCCCGAGTTGCTGGGGCTACAGGTGCCCACCACAATATCTGGCTGATTTGTCTATTTTTAATAGAAGGATGGGATCGTGCTTTTGCTTAGGCTGGTCTGGAACAGAACTCCTGAGTTCAAGGGATCCACCTGCCTCGGCCTCCCAGTGTGCTAGCATTATGGGTGTAAGCCACTGTGCCTGGCCTGGGGCCTCTTTTCTAGGGCACTAATCCCATTCATGAGGGTTCCATTCCCATGACTTGGTCACCTCCCATAAGGGCCCGTCTCCTAATGCCATCACATTTGGAGGTTAGGTTTTAATATATGAATTTGGGGGAGGGGACACAAAAGTTTATAGCAACATTAGAGATTAAGTTTCAACATGAGTTTCAAGGAGGTACAAATATTCAGCCTATAGCAATCTGCGTATGTGGGTGTGCATGGAACAGGTTCTTAAATAAAGAGGCAACCGGGCCTCATGTGAAATTGAGTATTAATTGCTGATCCTGGCCTTGTTATTGCTATTTTAAAGAGACTTCTCCCTTCTATGCCTAATTTTAAGGGTCTAGTACAAAACTCTGTTTTTTTCTTGCTCATATTTATAGCTCACATATGTATTATTCCGTTACATGATATGCTTGAGATGATAAAATCATAGAAATGGAGAACAGAGAGGGAAGCAGGTGTGCCTACAAAAGGCCAACATGAACGAAATGTTCTGTATCTTGACTAGATCAGCCTTAATATGCCGGTTGTGATATTTCACTGCAGGTTTTCAAGATGTTACCTTTGGGAAAACTGGGTAAATGGTAGAGATTTCTCTATTATTTTTGACAACTGCATGTGAATCTACAATTATCTCAAAATAAAAAGTTTAATTTTTTTCCTCTTCATTGTACTTGCGTTGAAGGTTAAAGGCCTTGCTATACACAGACTCTTACCCAAACCATCTTTCCCTTATCAATGTAGGACCCAATGTGGTGCTTAGTTTACCTTTGCTGGCTTTGTTCAGAGAATCTGACCAGATCTCAAGTGCCACAGGAAATCTAGGAAAGCATATTAGGGTTCTTTCTCAGGCTGGGCATCTTTCTACCTTTCTCATATTTGTGGCTGGAGTACCAGAAGTAATCCAAAGAATGGGAGGGGGCTAGTGAGATTGTAGAGAAGACGAAACTTGAAACAGTTATCCCATAAAGTGGTGGATGAACGCCTGTGCTCAACTCTTGAGTTTAGCATGTGACCGTCTTACCCTAATAGCATACCAAATGCTTTGGGAATTTAACTACAGGCTGGACCACCGCTCAGGCCCCAGACTGGACACTGGATGTCACCCATGGAACAGATTCAAATAGTACAGCAAAGCCTTTGGGAACTGAACACATCTGTAGCCAGAGCCCACAGAAGGCGGGGTGGAACTTGTGGCCTTAACATAACTAGATCAAAAATCCCTGTTTACAAAAATAAAATCAACATTATTCATAGGGTTTAAACAAGACCCAGAAGCTTATGACATAATTTTTTTTTTTTTTGAGGCAGAGTATCACTCTGTTGCCCAGGTTAGCGTGCCATGGTCTCATCTTAGCTCACATCAACCTCAAACTCCTGGGCTCAGGTGATCCTCCTGCCTCAACCACCTGAGTAGCCGGGACCTCAGGCTCCTGACACAACGCTTGGCTAACTTTTTTATTTTTTAGTAGAGAAGGGGTCTTGCTTTTCCTCAGGCTGGTCTTGAACCCCTGAGCTCAAGAGATCCTCCCACCTTGGCCTCTCAGAGCGCTGGGATTATAGGCATGAGCCACCGTGTCCGCCTTCATAACATAATATTTAGAATATCCAGTGTGTGTCCTAGCACGAAGGATTGGGAAAACTGTGACTTGAAAGGGAATAGAAAACAGAAAATAGTCACCTAAGCTGAGATAACACAGGTGTTAGAATTATCAAAGAATTTAAGACAACTGTTATAACTATATTAGTTTTCTATGGCTGCTATAACAAATTACCACAAATTTAGTGGTTTAAACAATAAAAGTTCATTACCCAGAGGTCAAAATTACAGAATGGATCTTACTGGGCTAAAATCAAGGTGTTAGCAGAGCTGCATTCCCTTCTGGAAGTTCTAGGGGAGAATCTGCTTTCTGGCCATTTAAAGCTTCTAGAAGCTGTCTACTTTCTCTGGCTTCTCTATCTTTAAAGCCATCAACATTGGGCTGAGTCCTCATACTGCCATCTCTGTGGTTCCTTCCCTTCTGCTTTGGTCTTTTACTTCTGAGGACTCCAGTGATTAGGTTTGGGTCACCTGGATAATTTAGGGTGCTCATCCCAACTGAAGGTCAGCTGATGAGCAAGCGTAATTCTACCTTCAATCTTAATTCCCCTTTGCCCGTGTAACTTAGCATATTTGTAGGTTTTGGAGAGGAGGACACAAATATCTTACCCTTATTTCTCAATAGTTAATGTTTGCCCACCCCTCTGGCTTCTATCATAATTTTTCTCTTTGTCTTTGGTGTTCTGCAACTTGAATATAATAAGCCAAAGTGCATTTTTTTTTTTTTGGAGATTATTTTTTTGGCTGGGGCTGGGTTTGAACCTGCCACTTCTGGCATATGGGACTGGAGCCCTACCCTTTTGAGCAACAGGTGCCACCCTACCTAAGTGCATTTTTTGGGTATTTCTGCTGCTTGATTCTCTCTGAGTTTCCTGGATCTATGTCTTGGTGTCTGCTATTAGTTTTGGAAAATATTTGGCCATCATTACTTCAAATATTTATTCAATTTCTTTGTCTTTATTCTCCTTGTGACATTCCCATTGTATATGTTTATACCTTTTGTGCTTGTTCTACCGTTCTTGGAAATTCTGTTCTTTTTTCATTCTATTCCTCTTCTGTTTAGTTTGAGAAGTTTTTATTGACGTAGCTTCAAGCTCTCCTATTTCTTCTTGCATTTTTGTCTACTAATGAGTTCATCAGAGGCCTTCTTCACATCTTTGCTGTGTTTTTAGACTTCTAGCATTTCCTTCTGATTCTTTCTTAGATTTTCTGTATCTCTACTTACATTACTCATCTGTTCTTTTCTGCTGCTCACATTTTCGTTAGAGCCCTTAGTATATTAACCAGAGTGATGTTAAATTCCTGGCTTGATAATTAGGTGTTTCTACCTGACCTGCTAAATGCCTGAATGGGACCTATAGTTGTCACACTCTATCTTCAGGTTACATGCTCCAAGATCCTTAGTGAACTCCCCAAACTGGAGATAGTACTAAACCCTATCTGATGTGTATACTGTGTTTTTCTTATACTTATATATCTATGATAATGTTTAATTTATAAATTAGGCACAATAAGAGATTAACAACAATAAACTAATGATAAAATACAATAATTATAACAATATGCTGTAATATAAGTTATGTGAATGTGGATTTTCTCTCTCTCTCTTTCTCACAATATCTCACTGTACTGTATTCATCTATTTTGGGACCAGATGACCACGGGTAAATGAAATCACATAAGGGGAGATGACTACAATTAGAAAAAGTCTTTGCAGACATAAGTCAAGGATTTTGATATGAGATCATCTCGGATTAGAGAGGACCCCAATTTCAATGACAAGGGTCCTTTTAAGAGAGGAAAAAAAGACACACAGAGGGGAAGGTGATAAGCAGACAGCAGCAGAGATTGAAGTGATGTATCTATAAGCCAAGGAACACTGAGGATGACTGCCAACTACCCTAAGTTAGGAGAGGCACGGACTAGATTGTACCTTGAACCCTCCCTAAGGTTAATCACACTTTGCTTTCAGACCTCTGGCCTCCCAAACCATGAGAGAATAAATTCACATTGCTTTTCTTTCTTTCTTCTTGAGACAGAGTGTCACTCTGTTGAAATTTACATTGGTTTAAGCCATCAACTTCATAGTTATTTGTTGTAGTAGCCCTGTGAAATGAATATAGTCAGCAGAAATAAGAAATATAGAACTAGAGAATGCAATCAACTAAATCTGATTGACATTCATAAAACACTTTCATCCAGCAGTAGTGAAATACGTGTATTCTTTTCCAGTGTGTAGGAAACCTTCAGCAAGATAGAACATAGCCAGGGTCATGAAACAAATTCTAAAACAACTGAAATCGTACAGAGTATGTTCTTTTACCACATAAAACTAAACTGGAAATAACAGAAAAATAATAAGTATTATTTTTAAGCATTGAGAAATTAAACGGTACATTCTACATAATTTATGGATCAAAGAGGAAGTCCTAAGGAATATTAGGAAACAATGTGAGCAGGCTGGAAATTAACCTAATTTCTACTGGATTAACTTAACTTTCGTTCTAAAGAACTAGAAGCAAGCAGGGAGTAGAAATCATTAACATCAGACAGAGAAGTACAGTAGGGAAAACCAATAGAACTAAAAACTGGTTCTCAAAATGTTTAATAAAATCGATAAAATTTCAGCCAAATCAATGAAGAAAAGACAAAAATAACCAATACCAGGAATGAAAGTGAGGTTATTACGACAGAACTCATAAATACTTACAGGTAATAAGGGAATACAGTAGAAAACTCTGCACATATAAATTTGACAACTGAGATCAAATTGATGAATTCCTTGAAAGCCACTAACTACTATACAATTCATCCAAGAATAAATAGATCATTTGATTAATCTTAAGCCAATTAAATATATTGAATTTGTTGTTAGAACTCTTCTAAAAAAGAGATCTCCAGGCCTAGACCATTTATGGAAAATTATATTAAGCATTGCAATGCTTAGTTATAATCAATGGAGGCAGAGATGAGGAAACCAAGATGCCTGATTCTCCTTAAAAGTTGGTTTTACACAGGTTCTTCAAGGCTCATCAACATGGATGAGCCTGGAGGACGCACTGAGCAAAGGGAGCCAAGCCCAGAAAGACCCACACTGACTGCATGACCTCATTTATATGTGGAATCTAAAATGAGAACTTGTACAAGCGGAGGAGAGTGGTTTTACCAGCAGCTGCAGGTGTGGTAGGGGATAGTATGGAATGGTGTTGCTCAAAGGGTACAACATTATAGTTAGACAAGATAGATACATTCTAGAGACCTCTTGTACATTAATAAGAATGCATTGTATATGTGAAAATGGTAAGAGATTTTAAATGCTCTCATAAAAAATTATTATTATTATTATTATTTTTTTGAGACAGAGCCTCAAGCTATCCCCCTAGGTAGAGTGCCATGGCATCACAGCTCATAGCAACCTCCAACTCCTGGGCTCAAGCGAGTCTCCTGCCTCCGCCTCCCAAGTAGCTGGGACCACAGGCGCCTGCCACAA